>CM029012.1:143399076-143523391 GCA_016801055.1 Panax notoginseng | reverse complement strand
CTGAGTCGTCAAATACATGGTACAGAAAATAACTACAACTTATTACAACAATTGTCGTGCAAAATACAAAAACACATATACTGTGAGTTTGGATACAAATATATACCAAATGTGACATTGGACACCATCATGTATCACACCTCACAAAGGTACCTTACATAAAGGTACAGTCAAAAAACTGTTTTAGAAACTAGAATCTTTGGGGAAGTGCTCAAGGAAACCTTCGTACATGGGAGGCCACGCGTCTAGGTTATGATAGATATCATATGGCCACAGAATTATCCTTGGTTGACCCAATAGACCCCAAAGAAAAACGAGAAGATTACTATCATAATTTTCCCAATGGTGAGTACTCTCTTGACTTATCATTATCTCCACTGTCTCTAATTGAGAATTATATTCAAACAAACACCAAGATATTATATAGGTAGTGCCCATAGAGATACTCAGCAAGTGGAGAGCACATCCCTGTTTTATGATGACACGAGGTTGTAGGTCGTTTTAGACCTCTTGTATGATAGTGACAAAACACCCTTTCAACTTTTGGGTTCGCCTCACCCTATTTTCTTCACCAAATATAACTACTAAATGATGACCACCGTTTCTATTCTCCTGTTACCCCCGCTCGACCCAGCTACACTCTTATTACCTGAAAGGATTGTGAAGAAAAGGGTGAGCACAACTAGCTCAGTAAAGAATATCATGACTAAAGATAATTAAATTATCAATAGCCTTCATCAATAATAAATCAGAGATTTAGAACATATGGTAAATGATAAAAATTTCAAACCATAGTTGCAGCGGAACGAGCAATCCATTAGAAGAGTCAAATAGATTATAAAGTCTTTTATCATCTCCATGTTTAAAAAATCCCTCAATAATATTTTATCCATGTAACTCACTCAACAGTTCCTTTCCACAATCATATGAATAACTCATAATCATAATTGTGACTATAATTTTTCTTCGCATCTAGGACGAGAAGAATATTTTCATCACCTGTCTTTACCTGAAACATCAAAGATCATGGTTATACCAAATCACAATTCCTGTTTATAATCATACTAAAAAATTCATCTTTGCACTACGGGCCAAAGATATTCATCAACAAACCATCTTTGCACTACGGGCCAAAGATATTCAACAGCAGTTCATCTTTACACTACAGGCCAAAGATATTCATGAACAGGCCATCTTTACACACATGCCAAAGATATTCATCAACAATTCATATTTGCACTACAGGCCAAATATATTCATATCTCAAAGAAATATATAATCATTTCAGAATTATATATAAACAATAATTATAACTGATAAGACCCCGAATTTTATGAAATAACAAGTATTCAATATTTCTTATAATTACTATTCAGTAAATGGTTTAAATTGATAAATGTTAAAGTTACGGGTGATATATGAATTTTTTTTCAAAATACGCAAGTGGTTATAAAATAATCATTGTTGTTGTGGAATATTCGTTTGGTCGTAGAATATTCTTTCTGTCGGGTAATATTCGTACGACGGCGCAGCTATTTGTGGGCCCCATAACAGAATAACTGTCGAGTGAAGAAAACGACAAATTAAGTTTTTTACAAATAACGGCGTAGTTATTACCGTTAACCCTGTTGGGAATACCCGGTGGGTTAAAATACAGTAATACGCGTTATTGCACAGTAGCACACGATATTGCACAGTATTTTTGAAATTATTGATTCTTACGTAAGAAGGCACTACTCAATAATTATTACAGTAATTACTGTTCAATATTTTACTTTATTGATTCAATAATTTGCTGCGTTGATATTTTATTTTATTTTGTTCAATAATTTGTTGCTGCCTGGTATTTTTCTATTATCAGATCAATAATTCATATTATTTGAATAATATTATTAGATAACATTATTGGCAATGTCTAGAAAGTTCTGTCTAAGGAGAGGTTTGGTCTTCTAATTGGCGCTAGTAAGGAGAAATCCTTATTGGAAAGCCCCCTCTTTCCTGGAACGGCCTGCCGTTGTCATAAATGTGATTCTGTAATATTATTTATGAATAATTAATTATTAATTCATATGATAAGGAAATATTTATTTTATGTGGATATAAACAAGGGATATATTTTTGTGGTTTAAAAATGAAGGAGTTAATGTTGAGGTTTTTATCAGTTTTTTTGTCAGAATGGAGGTATTAAAATTAGGGTTTTTGAGATATTTTGCGGGGGGTTATAATTTTTAATCCGACCGTTGGATCGTGGTAATTTTTGGATATGTTATACATATATATGTTGAGTATATGTCCACAAATTTTGAACCGTTAAAAATGAACGTATGATTTGTTATGAATTTTACGAGATGACTGGTTCAGAAATTATTGATTTTTCGGAGTTTATCATTTTTGTGGAAAATTCTAGAATTGGTGGGCCCCACTTGTGGTTGGTGAAAAAATGTGCTGATTTATATTTCAAATGTGTGGTGGTGTGAGAATAGTAGCAGGTAAAGCCATCAGGTTGCAGGTCAAACCTACCAAAATTTTCCTATAAATAGAGGGCTAAGTTAGAATTGAAAAACACACCAGAAAACGTAAGCTTTCTCTCTTTCTCTCTCTATATTATGAAGCATATTTTGTGAGTTTTTAGATACTTGGTGAGTTCTATTCATCAGTGCAAGTTTCCTTCAGCATCTTATCCGATATCCATCAGAAGTACTGCTCTTTTGAGGTAAGGGATATTAAGGATTTTAAGGGTTGATATGTTTTTCAGTTTCGTAATTTTTCTGAACTTTAAAAATTCTGAAAAAATTTGAAATGATATTTTGATGAGTTTTATTAATTGTGTCCAAAAATGGTGATTTTTGGATGTATAGATTGAGAGTTATGAATTTTATGAGAAAAGACTATTTTAAAAGTAACTGCTTATAATTTCTTGTGGTTAACTCCAAAATTGATGAAATTTTTATTGGAGTACATGTATATGATGGAAGTATACTCTGTTAATTTCAGAATTTTTAGACAAAAGTACAATTTTTGATAAATGTCTAAATATTCGGCTATTTGGTCATATGAAAATAGTAAATGACTTTTAAAAATTCTGAGAAAAATATATGTTCACTATGGGACTATATTATGCTAAATCTCAGAAAAGAAATATTTTTGGAACTGATTTGGTATTTTTTATGAAAATGGTCTAGTTATGAGTAAATGAATTAAATATGTTTTGTGAGGAAAGAAAATTGGAAAATAGGATTTTATGGCTTGAGAATCCTATATGAGGTATATGCAGATTTTTGATGAGGGTTTTTGGTTATTGGTGATGAAATCTTAAGAGTTGGCATTTTATGATGATTAAATGCATTAATTAGTAAATTGTAAACAATTTAAATAAATTGTTTATAAGCTTAAGAAATGTTATTCTTTCAATATCATTATACCGAAATATTGGTATAGATTTTATTGTGGAATTCTACCTTTTTAAGTCGGGGTTTTATATCAGAGTTACTATTCATCGAGTTACTATTCACGAGTTACTATTCACGACAAAATTGGTTTCTTTTTCTAACCAAATTATAGTTGATTTATGAATATTACTCTGGAGATTAAAACTATATGTTGATCATATTATTTTATCATCATATATAAACATTTTTATATAACCCTGATGTTGAAATTCTCTTTCACTGGAGTGTAAAGATGGATAGATTTTTGGTATGATCATGACTAGGGTTCTCTTTGGCCTGTAGTGCAAAGTTGAATTGTGACTGGTATGATCATGACCATTGAATTTATAATTGAATATCTTAAGCTTAAGTGCAAAGGTGAATTGATCAACATGGTTATAATTATTGTTTATATAAATTCTGAAATGATTTATATTTTTTGAGATATGAATATATTTGGCCTGTAGTGCAAATATGAATTGTTGATGAATATCTTTGGCATGTAGTGCAAAGATGGGATGTTGATGAATATCTTTGGCCTGTAGTGCAAAGATGAACTGTTATTGAATATCTTTGGCCCGTAGTGCAAAGATGGTTTGTTGATGAATATCTTTGGCCGTAGTGCAAAGATGGATTTTTTAGTATGATTATAACAGAAATTGTGATTTGGTATAACCATGATCTTTGATGTTTCAGGTAAAGACAGGTGATGAAAATATTCTTCGTCCTGGGTGCGAAGAAAAATTTATAGTCACATTATGATTATGAGTTATTCATATGATTGTGGAAAGGAACTGTTGAGTGATGTTACATGGATAAAACATTGTTGGTGGATTTTTAACATGGAGAAGATAATAGACTTTATAGTCTATTTGACTCTTCTAATGGATTGCTCGTTCCGCTGCAACTATGGTTGAAATTTTTATCATTTACATATGTTCTAAATCTCTGATTTATTATTGATGAAGGCTATTGATAATTTAATTATCTTTAGTCATGATATTCTTTACTGAGCTAGTTGTGCTCACCCTTTTGCTTCACAATTCCTTTTCAGATAATAAGAGTGTAGCTGGGTCGAGCGGGGGTAACAAGGGAATAAAACGGTGGTCATCATTTAGTAGTTATATTTGGTGAAGAAAATAGGGTGAGACAAACCCAACGTTGGAAGGGTGTTTTGTCACTATCATACAAGATGTCTAATGACATACAACCTCGTGTCATCATAAGACAGAGTTGTGCTCATTCACTTGCTGAGTATATCTATGGGCACTACCTATATAATCTTGGTGTTTGTTTGAAGTATAATTCTCAGTTTGAGACAGTGGAGATAATGATAAGTCAAGAGAAGACTCACCATTGGGAAGAATATGATAGTAATCTTCTCGTTTTTCTTTGGGGTCTATTGGGTCAACCAAGGATAATTCTGTGGCCATATGATATCTATCATACCTAGACGCGTGGCCTCCCATGTACGAAGGTTTCCTTGAGCACTTTCCAAAGATTCTAATTTCTAAAACAGTTTTGACTATACCTTTATGTAAGGTGTTATTGTGAGGTGATGTCCACGGTTGGAACATGAGTCACATTTGGTATATATTTGTATCCAAACCCACGCATATGTGTTTGTTGTATTTTGCACGACAATTGTGGTAATAAAGTTTGAGTTATTTTCTGTACCATGTATTTCTCCCAATTATTAAATTCATCTATTTTAGAGTTTACACACAAGGATTTATAAGCTGTTACTTTTAAAATAGTATTTTCTCATCCAAATTCATAAACTTCAATCTATACATCCAAAAATCACCATTTTTGAACACAATCAAGAAAACTCATCAAATATCATTTCAAATTTTTCAAGAATTTTTAAAGTTCAGAAAAATTACGAAACTGAAAATCATAACAACCCTTAAATTCCCTTACTATCCCTTACTATCCCTTACCTCAAAAGAGCAGTACTTCGGACTGGATATGGATATGATGCTGAAGGAAACTTGCACTGATGAATAGAAACTCACCAAGTATCTAAAAACTAACAAAATATGCTTCATAATATAGAGAGAGAAAGAGAGAAAGCTTATGTTTATGGTTGGTGTGATTTTCAATTCTAACTTAGCCCTCTATTTATAGGAAAATTTTTGGTAGGTTTGACCTGCAACCTGATGGCTTTACTGCTACTATTCCCACCCACCACATTTGAAATATAATTCAGCACATTTCTTCACCAACCACAAGTGGGGCCCACCAATTCTAGAATTTTCCACCAAAAATGATTTATAACCTGATTTCCGAATCAGCCACCTCTTAAAATTCATAACAAATCATACGTTCATTTTTAACGGTTCAAAATTTATGGAAATATACTCAACTTATATATGTATAACATATCTAAAAATTACCACGATCCAACGGTCGAATTAAAAAATTATAAACCCCGCAAAATATCTCAAAAACCTGATTTTTAATACCTCCATTCGACAAAATACTGATAATAAAAATAAAAATCTCAACATTAACTCCTTCATTTTTTAACCACAAAAATATATCCCTCATTTATATCTCCATAAAATAAATATTTTCTTATCATATGAATCAATAATTAATTATTCACAAATAATATTACAGAATCCATTTATGACAATCAGGCCGTTCCCAGAAAAGGGGGGCTTTCCAATAAGGATTTCTCCTTACTGGCGCGCAATTAGATGACCAAACCTCTCCTTAGACAGAACTTTCTAGACATTGTCAATAATGTTATCTAATAATACTATTCAAAATAATATGAATTATTGATCTGATAATAGAAATACTGTGCGCAGCCAACAATTATTGAACAACAATAATACAAAATTTCAACGTAGCAATTATTGAATCAATAAAATAAAATATTGGAACAGTAATTACGGTAACAATTATTGAGTAGTGCCTTCTTACGTAAGAATCAATAATTTCAAAAATACTATGCAATACCGTGTGCTACTGTACAATAACGCGTATTACTGTATTTTTAACCACCGGGTATTCCAACAGTGTTAACGGTAACAACTACGCCGTTATTTGTAAAAACTCAAATTTGTCGTTTTCCTTCACCCGACAGTTTTTCGTTATGGGGCCCACAAATAGCTGCGCCGTCGTACGAATATTCTCCGACAGAAAGAATATTCCCACGACCAAACGAAATATTCCCCGACAACAATGATTATTTTATAACCACTTGCTTATTTTGAAAAAAAAAATTCATATTTCAACCATAACTGTAAACTTTTATCAATTTAACTATTTACTGAATAGTAATTATAAGAAAAATTGCATACTTTTATTTCATAAAATTCGGGGTCTTACAATCTCCCCTCCTTATGAAATTTCGTCCCCGAAATTTACGTACCTGGTATTTCGAAGAGTTGAGAATACCTTGCTTCCATTTCAAATATTCTATCTCTCAGATCATCATGATTCTCTATTGCTCTTCTCCCATGATAACTTTCATTGGGTTCCTCATTTGTTGGGAAGTCATGACAACCGCCATCCCTCGAACTACTCGCTTTGACTTGTCTGGAGCAGCATTTGGCGTCATCATTACCGTTGGAATATACCTTTCTATAGACAAATTCCTCCCTTAACTGCCTCTTCGTACTCCTCATTCATGATCTGAATCATCAATCTTCGATCCATATCGGATTCAGGTTGACCGCTATGTACAGGGTAATTCAAACTCGATGTTGGGTTTCTCCCAATTGCTTTCCAAAAAGAGAAAATTATATCATCTATTTTAGCCTTCTTAGATCGAAACATCTATTTCCACAATATCCACGTGGTAGTGCGGCTTGTGCCCATGCATCACTTATTCTCACTCGTTCAATTTTTTCTCTTTCAGCTCAGATTCCATTTTTTATCATATTTATACTCTGCCAAAGAATGCTTCTGTTCAAGCATCACATATCGGGTAACAAAGCTTAAATTGTTGCATCTTTTTGTTCCACGACCGCCTGTCGGTCTTCTTGCACTTGCTCTTCTAACTCATGAAATACGATTTTGAAATTCTACATTTTGATCATATAATACCTCTAGGTACTTCTTCTTCCTTTTCTTCCTCAGTCTCAGCTGTTACCTCTGCGACTATCTCAAGTGTAACTATCAATTCTTCACTCACCACATGGATATCTCTAATTCCTTCTTCGTCTGACATCACATTACCACGGTTAGTGATTTGAGGTATCCCCACAGTCTCATTCACTCCATTATTAACATTCTCAGCTGCCATTCTCAAATACTGCCATAAAACAAGGGTCAATTAAACAAATTAACATATCACATAATATCCCAATATTATGACTGACCAACAAATAAGCTTAGGTAGGACACACTAGCGAAGGATTTACTCATCTCTCCCCTCCTAGTTGTATTCCCCGATCTCCGCCAGAGATCATATCCCTAAGCTCTGATACCAAATGTAACGACCCCAAAATGGGTCCATTCCACCCAACCCATTCTGAGTCGTCAAATACATGGTACAGAAAATAACTACAACTTTATTACAACAATTGTCGTGCAAAATACAACAACACATATGCTGTGAGTTTGGATACAAATATATACCAAATGTGACATTGGACACCATCATGTATCAGCACCTCACAAAGGTACCTTACATAAAGGTACAGTCAAAAACTGTTTTAGAAACTAGAATCTTTGGGAAGTGCTCAAGGAAACCTTCGTACATGGGAGGCCACGCGTCTAGGTTATGATAGATATCATATGGCCACAGAATTATCCTTGGTTGACCAAATAGACCCCAAAGAAAAACGAGAAGATTACTATCATATTCTTCCCAATGGTGAGTCTTCTCTTGACTTATCATTATCTCCACTGTCTCTAATTGAGAATTATACTTCAAACAAACACCAAGATTATATAGGTAGTGCCCATAGAGATACTCAGCAAGTGGATGAGCACATCCCTATTTTATGATGACACGAGGTTGTATGTCGTTAGACATCTTGTATGATAGTGACAAAACACCCTTTCAACGTTGGGTTCGCCTCACCCTATTTTCTTCACCAAATATAACTACTAAATGATTACCACCGTTCTATTCTCCTGTTACCCCCGCTCGACCCAGCTACACTCTTATTACCTGAAAATAATTATGAAGCAAAAGGGTGAGCACAACTAGCTCAGTAAAGAATATCATGACTAAAGATAATTAAATTATCAATAGCCTTCATCAATAATAAATCAGAGATTTAGAATATATGGTAAATGATAAAAATTTCAACCATAGTTGCAGCGGAACGAGCAATCCATTAGAAGAGTCAAATAGATTATAAAGTCAATTATCTTCTCCATGTTAAAAATCCATCAACAATATTTTATCCATGTAACATCACTCAACAGTTCCTTTCCACAATCATATAATTAACTCATAATCATAATTGTGACTATAAATTTTTCTTCGCATCTAGGACGAAGAATATTTTCATCACCTGTCTTTACCTGAAACATCAAAGATCATGGTTATACCAAATCACAATTCCTGTTTATAATCATACTAACAAATTCATCTTTGCACTACGGGCCAAAGATATTCATCAACAAACCATCTTTGCACTACGGGCCAAAGATATTCAACAACAGTTCATCTTTGCACTACAGGCCAAAGATATTCATCAACAGGCCATCTTTACACTACATGCCAAAGATATTCATCAACAATTTATATTTGCACTACAGGCCAAATATATTCATATCTCAAAGAAATATATAATCATTTCAGAATTTATATAAACAATAATTATAACCATGTTGATCAATTCACCTTTGCACTTAAGCTTAAGATATTCAATTATAAATTCAATGGTCATGATCATACCAGTCACAATTCAACTTTGCACTACAGGCCAAAGAGAACCCTAGTCATGATCATACCAATAATCTATCCATCTTTACACTCCAGTGAAAGAGAATTTCAACATCAGGGTTATAAAAATGTTATATATGATGATAAAAATAATATGATCAACATATAGTTTTAATCTCAAGAGTAATATTCGTAACTCATGAATAGTAACCCCGACACAAAAGATAGAAATTCTACAATAAAATTCACACCAATATTTCGGTATAATGATATTGAAAGAATAACATTACTTAAATTTATAAACAATTTATTTTAATTGTTTACACTTTACTAATTAATGCATTTAATCATCATAAAATGCCAACTCTTACAATTTCATCATCAATAACCAAAACCCTCATCAAAAATCTGCATATACCTCATATAGGATTCTCAAGCCATAAAATCCTATTTTCCAATTTCTTTTTTCACAAAACATATTTAATTCATTTACTCATAACTAGACCATTTTCATGAAAAATACCAAATCAGTTCCAAAAATTATTTCTTTTCTGGGATTTAGCATAATATAGTCCAATATTGAACATATATTTTTCTCAGAATTTTTAAAAGTCATTTACTATTTTTCATATGGCCAAAATAGCCAAATATTTAGACATTTATCAAAAATTGTACTTTTGTCTAAAAATTCTGAAATTTACAGAGTATACTTCTATCATATACATGTACTCCCAATAAAAATTTCATCAATTTTAGAGTTAACCACAAGGAATTATAAGCTGTTACTTTTAAAATAGTATTTTCTCATAAAATTCATAACTCTCAATCTATACATCCAAAAATCACCATTTTTGGACACAATCAAGAAAACTCATCAAAATATCATTTTAAATTTTTTCAGAATTTTTAAAGTTCAGAAAAATTACGAAACTAAAAATCATAACAACCCTTAAAATCCCTTACTATCCCTTACTATCCCTTACCTCAAAAGAGCAGTACTTCTGACTGGATATCGGATATGATGCTGAAGGAAACTTGCACTGATGAATAGAAACTCACCAAGTATCTAAAAACTAACAAAATATGCTTCATAATATAGAGAGAGAAAGAGAGAAAGCTTATGTTTCTGGTGTGATTTTCAATTCTAACTTAGCCCTCTATTTATAGGAAAATTTTGGTAGGTTTGACCTGCAACCTGATGGCTTTACCTGCTACTATTCCCACCCACCACATTTGAAATATAATTCAGCACATTTCTTCACCAACCACAAGTGGGGCCCACCAATTCTAGAATTTTCCACCAAAAATGATTTATAACCTGATTTCCGAATCAGCCACCTCTTAAAATTCATAACAAATCATACGTTCATTTTTAACGGTTCAAAATTTATGGACATATACTCAACTTATATATGTATAACATATCTAAAAATTACCACGATCCAACGGTCGAATTAAAAATTATAACCCCCGCAAAATATCTCAAAAACCCTGATTTTAATACCTCCATTCCGACAAAATACTGATAAAAATCTCAACATTAACTCCTTCATTTTTTAACCACAAAAATATATCCCTCATTTATATCTCCATAAAATAAATATTTTCTTATCATATGAATCAATAATTAATTATTCACAAATAATATTACAGAATCACATTTATGACAATCAGGCCGTTCCCAGAAAAGAGGGGGCTTTCCAATAAGGATTTCTCCTTACTGGCGCGCAATTAGATGACCAAACCTCTCCTTAGACAGAACTTTCTAGACATTGTCAATAATGTTATCTAATAATACTATTCAAATAATATGAATTATTGATCTGATAATAGAAAAATACTGTGCAGCAACAATTATTGAACAACAATAATATAAAATTTCAACGTAGCAATTATTGAATCAATAAAATAAAATATTGAACAGTAATTACTGTAACAATTATTGAGTAGTGCCTTCTTACGTAAGAATCAATAATTTCAAAAATACTATGCAATACCGTGTGCTACTGTGCAATAACGCGTATTACTGTATTTTAACCACCGGGTATTCCAACAGTGTTAACGGTAACAACTACGCCGTTATTTGTAAAAACTTAAATTTGTCGTTTTCCTTCACCCGACAGTTATTCGTTATGGGGCCCACAAATAGCTGCGCCGTCGTACGAATATTCTCCGACAGAAAGAATATTCCACGACCAAAACGAATATTCCCCGACAACAATGATTATTTTATAACCACTTGCTTATTTTGAAAAAAAAATTTCATATTTCAACCATAACTGTAAACTTTTATCAATTTAACTATTTACTGAATAGTAATTATAAGAAAAATTGCATACTTTTATTTCATAAAATTCGGGGTCTTACATATAGACTCGCTTTACCGCCAAGTATGTCTCGTGTTCATAACGTTTTCCACATATCCATGTTACGCAGATATGTGGAAGACCCGAACCACATTATTGAGTTAGAACCAGACGAAATAGCGGAGGATTTGACGTATGAAGAAGTTCCTGTTCAAATCTTGGATAAGAAGGAACATATTCTACGTTCTAAGATTATACCTCAAATCAAAGTTTTGTGGAGAAACCATGATGTTGAGGAAATGACTTGGGAGTTAGAATCTGAAATAAAATCAAGGTATCCTTATCTCTTCGACATACCAGGTACGTACCCTAATTTCGAGGGAGAAATTTCATAAGAAGGGGAGGTTGTAAGACCCCAACTTTTATAAATAAAGATGAATTTTCTATAAATATCATTTTTGAATATTATGGAGTTAATTTGATATAATGTTATAGTTGTGGGTAATATTTATAAATTTTGCAAAGTACGCAAGTTGTTATATAATATTCGATTGGTCGGGAAATATTCGTTTTAACAGGGAATATTCGTACAACGACACAATTATTGGTGGACCCCACAACGGAATTATTGTCGGATTGAGAAAATGACAAAAATATTTTATTAAAAATAACGGCGGAAGTTTTACCATTGTTACTGTTGAACTACTCGGTAGTAAAAGTACAGTAATACGTGTGGTTGCATAGTAGCACACGGTATTGATTATTAATGCTTATGTGAGAAGTCGCTAAGTTTGATTCAATTATTGTCAGTTAATAATATGAATTATTTAGCGATAATGACGTTTTGTTTTATTCGTATTATTAACGTAATAAAACAGAAACATCTTTTTATATAAAACATAATACTTTATTAAAGTTATTCTATAAATAGAATATATTATATTTTATTTAAAAGATTTTTCTTTAAATATGGACCGTCAGATTAAAGTAATCAATCTGGACCGTTCATGGATTAGTTACTATGCATTCTATTTTTCTATAAATAGCAGCTCATTCCTTCATTATTTCTTACGAATTCACTGAACTCTAGAGAGAGAAACTATAGAGAGAAACTATAGAGAGAGAGAAGAAGAGTATTCTGCTACTTAACTACTTCCTTATTTCAGCTCTTCTTTAAAACAGTAAGGGATATTATTTGTTGTACCCGTAAGGGATATTATTCTTTTGAATTCAAGAAGAGAACTTCTGTTATTCCATTTCTTTATTATTCTGTTGGAATAACCTGTATACGCGGTCTACCCTATACTTGGTGACATTCTTCTATTATTCTGTTGGAATATCCTGTCTGTGTGTTTTACACCGGACCTGGTTCCGTCTTGTTATTATTCTGTTAGAACATCATGTATGTGTGTTTTACACCGGACCTGGTTCCATTATTTATTATTCTGTCGAAATATCCTGTCTGTGCGTTTACGCCGGACCTGGTTCCATTATTTATTATTCTGTTGGAATAACTTGTTTGTGCGGTCTATCGCATGCATGGTGATTTCTTTTGTTATTCCATTCTTTATTGTACTCAGTTGGTTAAGTTTTGACTTCTATACTCCATGAAATTTGTGGAATATCCTTGATAATTGCGTTTCATCCAGTATCTTTTCATGAAAATATTCTTCTAAGCATTCTTGAATTTTACTCCACAAAGCAGTATCATGTTGACAATTTGGACGTTATTAATTATTGGATAAATTAATTCTTGAACTTGTTTTATTGAATTCTTATATCATTGTCATCATCCTCATGTTTATAAAATGTTGAAAGTCATCTGTGGCATGTAGTGCATAGATGGACTTGGTATGATTATGACCAGGGATTATTCGGTATAATCATGACCGTAATGTTACAAATGATGTGGTAAAAGTTATTATTGGCCCGTAGTGCATTGATAGACAGTTGTTGGCATGATCATGACCATTAATGAATACACGAATATCCTTGACCATAGTGCAGGGGTGATTCGATGATGTGGATTATTTTATTAAGCTGAGTCATAGCGATAATAGTGTTGAAAAACCTTTTAAATCATAAAAGATAGTAGAGTTTATTTTCTACTTGACTCTTTTAATGGATTGCTTGTTCCACTGCAGTTAAACTTGATGTCTATTATATTTTATCAGTTTAACATTGTTGAAGGCTAATGATAATTTATTCTGCATTATCTTAGTCATAATATTTCTTACTGGGCTAGTTGAGCTCACCCTTTCTTTCACTGTTCTCTTCAGGAAATGAGAACGTAGCTGGGGCAAGTCGGGGAACGGAGTGATGGTTTGAATGATAGTATTAGTTAGTAGTCCTCACTATTCTATGTAATAGTGTGTTAATAAATGTAATGAGGACTCCTTTTGAGTATGAATACTCTCTAGAAGATAATATTTGTATTCAAACTCACAGTTTATGTTTTGTCGTATTGTACACGACAGTTGTATTAGTAAATTGTATTTGTATTCTGTACTATGTATCTGACGACACAAGATGGGTGATGTATACCTAATTTTGGGGGCGTCACAGAACAAGCAACCCATTAGAAGAGTCAAGTAGAGAATAAAATCTACTATCTTCTATGATTTAAAAGGTTTTTCATGACTTTTATCGCTGGGACTCAGCTAAAAAAAATAATTCACATCATCGAATCACCCCTGCACTACGGCCAAGGATATTCTTTAGTATCACGACCACAATTATCCATGCACTGCGGGTCAAGAATATTTGTGAATTCATTAATGGTCATGATCATGCCAACCACTGTTCATCAATGCACTACGGGCCAATGAGGACTTTTACCACATCATTTGTAATATTACGGTCATGATTATACCGAATAATTTCTGGTCATAATCATACCAAGTCCATCTATGCACTACAGGCCACAGATGACTTTCAACAGAATATAAACATGAGGATGATGACAATGATATAAGAATTCAATAAAACAAGTTGAAGAATTAATTTATCCAGGAACCAATAACGTCCAAATTGTCAACATGATACTGCTTTGTGGAGTAAAATTCAAGAATGCTCGGAAGAATATTTTTATGAAAAGATACTGGATGAAGCGCAAATATCAAGGATATTCTACTAATTTTATGGAGTATAAAAGTCAAAACTTTAACCAACTGAATATAATAAAGAATGGAATAACAAAAGAAATCACCATGCATGCGATAGACCGCACAGACAGGTTATTCCAACAGAAAAATAAATAATGGAACCAGGTTACGCGTAAACACACCGACAGGATATTCCGACAGAATAACAAATAATGGAACCACGTCCGGCGTAAACGCACAGACAGGATATTTCGACATAATAATGAATAATGGAACCAGGTCTGGCGTAAAACGCACAGACATGATATTCCAACAGAATAATAGTAAAAACGGAACCAGGTCTACCGTAAAACGCACAGACAGGATATTCCAACATGATAATAATAAAGACAGAATAATAGAAGAATGTCACCAAGTATAGGGTAGTCCGCGTATACTGGTTATTCCAGCAGAATAATAAAGAATGAAATAACAGAAGTTCTCTTCATGAATATAAAAGAAAATAATACTCCTTATGAGTACAACAAATAATATCCCTTACCGTAAAAAAAATTTGATATCGGAGTAGTGAAGTAGTAGAATACTTTTCTTCTTTCTCCCTATAGTTTCTCTCTCTAGAGTTTCAGTGAATTCGTAAGAAAATAATGAAGGAATGAGTTTCTATTTATAGAAAAATGGACTGCATAGTAACTAATTCATGAACGGTCTAGATTAATTTACTTTAATCTGACGGTCCATATTTAAAGCAAAATCTTTTAAATAAAATATAATATATTCTATTTATAATCTAATAAAACGAATAATTTTATAAAAAAATTTACTATGCAAATACTATGCAGGCACTATACAAACACTATGCATAATAAAATATAATATATTCTAATTATTGTCTAATAAAACAGAAAACTTTATAAAAGTATTCTGTTTTATATAAAAAGATTTTACTATTAGCCTAATAAAACGAATAACTTTATAAAAGTATTCTGTTTTATATAAAAAGCTTTTCTGTTTTATTACATTAATAATACCAATAAAACAAAACTGAGTGACTTATCACGTAAGCATCAATAATCAATACCGTTTGCTACTATGCAACCATGTGTATTACTGTACTTTTACTACCGAGTAGTTCAACAGTATTAATGATAAAACTTCCGTCGTTATTTTCATAAAGTATTTTTGTCGTTTTCTCAATTTGACAATAATTCTGTTGTAGGGTCCACCAATGATTGTGTCATCGTACGAATATTCCCTGTTAAAACGAATATTTCCCGACCAATCGAATATTATATAACAACTTGCGTACTTTGCAAAATTTATAAATATTACCCACAACTATAACATTATATCAATTTCACTCCATAATATTAAAAAAATGATATTTATAGAAAATTCATCTTTATTTATAAAAGTTGGGGTCTTACACTATTAATGTTATGAATTTTTTTTATAACTATTTTGTTACTCATAAATAATAAAATGGTTACCTTTGAATGAATGGTTGGCTACCAACTGCATCACATTCAAACAAAATTGGTAACTTAATAAAATTGAATTGGTTACCATGGTCTGAAGGTTTGGTTACCAACTGCACTATGAAAAAACTACGGGTGTGTATGTGAATTAGTTACTTTGGTATGAAGGTTTTGTTACCTTGGTACGAAGGTTTGCTTAACTTGATCTGAAGGTTTGGTAACCAACTGTACTAAGAAAAAATTTAAAGTATGGAGGTTGATTGGTTACTTTGATATGACAGTTTGGTTACCTAGGTATGAAAGTTTTGTGACAACCCCAAAATAGGTCCATTCTATCCAACCCATTCTGAGTCGCCAAATACATGGTACAGAAAATAACTACAACTTTATTACCACAATTGTCGTGCAAAATACAACAACACATATGCTGTGAGTTTGGATACAAATATATACCAAATGTGACATTGGACACCATCATGTGTCAGCACCTCACAAAGGTACCTTACATAAAGGTATAGTCAAAAACTGTTTTAGAAATTAGAATCTTTGGGAAGTGCTCAAGGAAACCTTCGTACATGGGAGGCCACGCGTCTAGGTTATGATAGATATCATATGGCCACAGAATTATCCTTGGTTGACCCAATAGACCCCAAAGAAAAACGAGAAGATTACTATCATATTCTTCCCAATGGTGAGTCTTCTCTTGACTTATCATTATCTCCACTGTCTCTAATTGAGAATTATACTTCAAACAAACACCAAGATTATATAGGTAGTGCCCATAGATATACTCAGCAAGTGGATGAGCACAACCCTGTCTATGATGACACGAGGTTGTATGTCATTAGACATCTTGTATGATAGTGACAAAACACCCTTCCAACGTTGGGTTCGCCTCACCCTATTTTCTTCACCAAATATAACTACTAAATGATGACCACCGTTCTATTCCCTTGTTACCCCCGCTCGACCCAGCTACACTCTTATTACCTGAAAGGAATTGTGAAGCAAAAGGGTGAGCACAACTAGCTCAGTAAAGAATATCATGACTAAAGATAATTAAATTATCAATAGCCTTCATCAATAATAAATCAGAGATTTAGAACATATGGTAAATGATAAAAATTTCAACCATAGTTGCAGCGGAACGAGCAATCCATTAGAAGAGTCAAATAGACTATAAAGTCTATTATCTTCTCCATGTTAAAAATCCACCAACAATGTTTTATCCATGTAACATCACTCAACAGTTCCTTTCCACAATCATATGAATAACTCATAATCATAATTGTGACTATAAATTTTTCTTCGCATCCAGGACGAAGAATATTTTCATCACCTGTCTTTACCTGAAACATCAAAGATCATGGTTATACCAAATCACAATTCCTGTTTATAATCATACTAACAAATCCATCTTTGCACTACGGGCCAAAGATATTCATCAACAAACCATCTTTGCACTACGGGCCAAAGATATTCATCAACAAACCATCTTTGCACTACGGGCCAAAGATATTCAATAACAGTTCATCTTTGCACTACAGGCCAAAGATATTCATCAACAGGCCATCTTTGCACTACATGCCAAAGATATTCATCAACAATTCATATTTGCACTACAGGCCAAATATATTCATATCTCAAAAAAATATATAATCATTTCAGAATTTATATAAACAATAATTATAACCATGTTGATCAATTCACCTTTGCACTTAAGCTTAAGATATTCAATTATAAATTCAATGGTCATGATCATACCAGTCACAATTCAACTTTGCACTACAGGCCAAAGAGAACCCTAGTCATGATCATACCAATAATCTACCCATCTTTACACTCCAGTGAAAGAGAATTTCAACATCAGGGTTATAAAAATGTTATATATGATGATAAAAATAATATGATCAACATATAGTTTTAATCTCAAGAGTAATATTCATAAATCAACTATAATTTGGTTAGAAAAAGAAACCAATTTTGTCGTGAATAGTAACTCGTGAATAGTAACTCGTGAATAGTAACTCGTGAATAGTAACCCCGACTCAAAAAGGTAGAAATTCCACAATAAAATTTATACCAATATTTCGGTATAATGATATTGAAAGAATAACATTTCTTAAGCTTATAAACAATTTATTTAAATTGTTTACACTTTACTAATTAATGCATTTAATCATCATAAAATGCCAACTCTTAAGATTTCATCATCAATAACCAAAACCCTCATCAAAAATCTGCATATACCTCATATAGGATTCTCAAGCCATAAAATCCTATTTTCCAATTTTCTTTCTTCACAAAACATATTTAATTCATTTACTCATAACTAGACCATTTTCATGAAAAATACCAAATCAGTTCCAAAAATATTTCTTTTCTGAGATTTAGCATAATATAGTCCCATAGTGAACATATATTTTTCTCAGAATTTTTAAAAGTCATTTACTATTTTTCATATGGCCAAAATAGCCGAATATTTAGACATTTATCAAAAATTGTACTTTTGTCTAAAAATTCTGAAATTTACAGAGTATACTTCTATCATATACATGTACTCCCAATAAAAATTTCATCAATTTTGGAGCTAACCACAAGGAATTATAAGCGGTTACTTTTAAAATAGTCTTTTCTCATAAAATTCATAACTCTCAATCTATACATCCAAAAATCACCATTTTTGGACACAATCAATAAAACTCATCAAAATATCATTTCAAATTTTTCCAAAATTTTTGAAGTTCAGAAAAATTACGAAACTGAAAATCATAACAACCCTTAAAATCCCTTAATATCCCTTACTATCCCTTACAATCCCTTACCTCAAAAGAGCAGTACTTCTGACTGGATATCGGATATGATGCTGAAGGAAACTTGCACTGATGAATAATAACTCACCAAGTATCTAAAATCTCACAAAATATGCTTCATAATATAGAGAGAGAAAGAGAGAAAGCTTATGTTTCTGGTGTGATTTTCAATTCTAACTTAGCCCTCTATTTATAGGAAAATTTTGGTAGGTTTGACCTGCAACCTGATGGCTTTACCTGCTACTATTCCCACCCACCACATTTGAAATATAATTCAGCACATTTCTTCACCAACCACAAGTGGGGCCCACCAATTCTAGAATTTTCCACCAAAATGATAAACTCCGAAAATTCAACAATTTCTGAACCAGTCATCTCGTAAAATTCATAATAAATCATACGTTCATTTTTAACGGTTCAAAATTTGTGGACATATACTCAACTTATATATGTATAACATATCCAAAAATTACCACGATCCAACGGTCGGATTAAAAATTATAACCCCCGCAAAATATCTCAAAAACCCTAATTTTTAATACCTCCATTCCGACAAAAATACTGATAAAAACCTCAACATTAACTCCTTCATTTTTAACCACAAAAATATATCCCTCATTTATATCCACATAAAATAAATATTTCCTTATCATATGAATCAATAATTAATTATTCACAAATAATATTACAGAATCACATTTATGACAACCAGGCCGTTCCCAGGAAAGAGGGGGCTTTCCAATAAGGATTTCTCCTTACTGGCGCGCAATTAGATGACCAAACCTCTCCTTAGACAGAACTTTCTAGACATTGCCAATAATGCTATCTAATAATACTATTCAAATAATATGAATTATTGATCTGATAAAGGAAAATACTGTGCAGCAACAATTATTGAAACAACAATAATATAAAATATCAACGCAGCAATTATTGAATCAATAAAATAAAATATTGAACAGTAATTACTGTAACAATTATTGAGTAGTGCCTTCTTACGTAAGAATCAATAATTTCAAAAATACTATGCAATACCGTGTGCTACTGTGCAATAACGCGTATTACTGTATTTTAACCACCGGGTATTCCAACAGTGTTAACGGTAACAACTACGCCGTTATTTGTAAAAACTCAAATTTGTCGTTTTCTTCATCCGACAGTTATTCGTTATGGGGCCCACAAATAGCTGCGCCGTCGTACGAATATTCCCCGACAGAAAGAATATTCCACGACCAAACGAATATTCCCCGACAACAATGATTATTTTATAACCACTTGCTTATTTTGAAAAAAATTCATATTTCACCCATAACTTTAAACTTTTATCAATTTAACCATTTACTGAATAGTAATTATAAGAAAAATTGAATACTTTTATTTCATAAAATTCGGGGTCTTACAATCTCCCCTCCTTATGAAATTTTGTTCCCGAAATTTACGTACCTGGTATTTCAAAGAGTTGAGAATACCTTGCTTTCATTTCAGATTCCATCTTCCCTGTCATCATGATTTTTTCATTGCTCATCTCCTGTATTTCAGATATCATTCTAGAATACAGCTTCAAAACAAGGGTTAATTTAACAAATTAACATATCACATAATATCCCGATATTATGACTGACCAACAAATAAGCTTAGGTAGGACACACTAGCGAAGGATTTACTCATCTCTCCCCTCCTAGTTCTATTTCCGATCTCCGCCAGAAATCATATCCCTAAGCTCTGATACCACCTGTGACGACCCCAAAATAGGTCCATTCCATCCAACCCATTCTGAGTCGCCAAATACATGGTACAGAAAATAACTACAACTTTATTACAACAATTGTCGTGCAAAATACAACAACACATATGCTGTGAGTTTGGATACAAATATATACCAAATGTGACATTGGACACCATCATGTGACATCACCTCACAAAGGTACCTTACATAAAGGTATAGTCAAAAACTGTTTTAGAAATTAGAATCTTTGGGAAGTGCTCAAGGAAACCTTCGTACATGGGAGGCCACGCGTCTAGGTTATGATAGATATCATATGGCCACAGAATTATCCTTGGTTGACCCAATAGACCCCAAAGAAAAACGAGAAGATTACTATCATATTCTTCCCAATGGTGAGTCTTCTCTTGACTTATCATTATCTCCACTGTCTCTAATTGAGAATTATACTTCAAACAAACACCAAGATTATATAGGTAGTGCCCATAGATATACTCAGCAAGTGGATGAGCACAACCCTGTCTTATGATGACACGAGGTTGTATGTCATTAGACATCTTGTATGATAGTGACAAAACACCCTTCCAACGTTGGGTTCGCCTCACCCTATTTTCTTCACCAAATATAACTACTAAATGATGACCACCGTTCTATTCCCTTGTTACCCCCGCTCGACCCAGCTACACTCTTATTACCTGAAAGGAATTGTGAAGCAAAAGGGTGAGCACAACTAGCTCAGTAAAGAATATCATGACTAAAGATAATTAAATTATCAATAGCCTTCATCAATAATAAATCAGAGATTTAGAACATATGGTAAATGATAAAAATTTCAACCATAGTTGCAGCGGAACGAGCAATCCATTAGAAGAGTCAAATAGACTATAAAGTCTATTATCTTCTCCATGTTAAAAATCCACCAACAATGTTTTATCCATGTAACATCACTCAACAGTTCCTTTCCACAATCATATGAATAACTCATAATCATAATTGTGACTATAAATTTTTCTTCGCATCCAGGACGAAGAATATTTTCATCACCTGTCTTTACCTGAAACATCAAAGATCATGGTTATACCAAATCACAATTCCTGTTTATAATCATACTAACAAATCCATCTTTGCACTACGGGCCAAAGATATTCATCAACAAACCATCTTTGCACTACGGGCCAAAGATATTCATCAACAAACCATCTTTGCACTACGGGCCAAAGATATTCAACAACAGTTCATCTTTGCACTACAGGCCAAAGATATTCATCAACAGGCCATCTTTGCACTACATGCCAAAGATATTCATCAACAATTCATATTTGCACTACAGGCCAAATATATTCATATCTCAAAGAAATATATAATCATTTCAGAATTTATATAAACAATAATTATAACCATGTTGATCAATTCACCTTTGCACTTAAGCTTAAGATATTCAATTATAAATTCAATGGTCATGATCATACCAGTCACAATTCAACTTTGCACTACAGGCCAAAGAGAACCCTAGTCATGATCATACCAATAATCTACCCATCTTTACACTCCAGTGAAAGAGAATTTCAACATCAGGGTTATAAAAATGTTATATATGATGATAAAAATAATATGATCAACATATAGTTTTAATCTCAAGAGTAATATTCATAAATCAACTATAATTTGGTTAGAAAAAGAAACCAATTTTGTCGTGAATAGTAACTCGTGAATAGTAACTCATGAATAGTAACTCGTGAATAGTAACTCGTGAATAGTAACCCTGACACAAAAAGGTAGAAATTCTACAATAAAATCATACCAATATTTCGGTATAATGATATTGAAAGAATAACATTTCTTAAGCTTATAAACAATTTATTTAAATTGTTTACACTTTACTAATTAATGCATTTAATCATCATAAAATGCCAACTCTTAAGATTTCATCATCAATAACCAAAACCCTCATCAAAAATCTGCATATACCTCATATAGGATTCTCAAGCCATAAAATCCTATTTTCCAATTTTCTTTCTTCACAAAACATATTTAATTCATTTACTCATAACTAGACCATTTTCATGAAAAATACCAAATCAGTTCCAAAAATATTTCTTTTCTGAGATTTAGCATAATATAGTCCCATAGTGAACATATATTTTTCTCAGAATTTTTAAAAGTCATTTACTATTTTTCATATGGCCAAAATAGCCGAATATTTAGACATTTATCAAAAATTGTACTTTTGTCTAAAAATTCTGAAATTTACAGAGTATACTTCTATCATATACATGTACTCCCAATAAAAATTTCATCAATTTTGGAGTTAACCACAAGGAATTATAAGCGGTTACTTTTAAAATAGTCTTTTCTCATAAAATTCATAACTCTCAATCTATACATCCAAAAATCACCATTTTTGGACACAATCAATAAAACTCATCAAAATATCATTTCAAATTTTTCCAGAATTTTTGAAGATCAGAAAAATTACGAAACTGAAAATCATAACAACCCTTAAAATCCCTTAATATCCCTTACTATCCCTTACAATCCCTTACAATCCCTTACCTCAAAAGAGCAGTACTTCTGACTGGATATCGGATATGATGCTGAAGGAAACTTGCACTGATGAATAGCAACTCACCAAGTATCTAAAAACTCACAAAATATGCTTCATAATATAGAGAGAGAAAGAGAGAAAGCTTATGTTTCTGGTGTGATTTTCAATTCTAACTTAGCCCTCTATTTATAGGAAAATTTTGGTAGGTTTGACCTGCAACCTGATGGCTTTACCTGCTACTATTCCCACCCACCACATTTGAAATATAATTCAGCACATTTCTTCACCAACCACAAGTGGGGCCCACCAATTCTAGAATTTTCCACCAAAATGATAAACTCCAAAATTCAACAATTTCTGAACCAGTCATCTCGTAAAATTCATAATAAATCATACGTTCATTTTTAACGGTTCAAAATTTGTGGACATATACTCAACTTATATATGTATAACATATCCAAAAATTACCACGATCCAACGGTCGGATTAAAAATTATAACCCCCGCAAAATATCTCAAAAACCCTGATTTTTAATACCTCCATTCCGACAAAAATACTGATAAAAACCTCAACATTAACTCCTTCATTTTTAACCACAAAAATATATCCCTCATTTATATCCACATAAAATAAATATTTCCTTATCATATGAATCAATAATTAATTATTCACAAATAATATTACAGAATCACATTTATGACAACCAGGCCGTTCCCAGGAAAGAGGGGGCTTTCCAATAAGGATTTCTCCTTACTGGCGCGCAATTAGATGACCAAACCTCTCCTTAGACAGAACTTTCTAGACATTGCCAATAATGCTATCTAATAATATTATTCAAATAATATGAATTATTGATCTGATAAAGGAAAATACTGTGCAGCAACAATTATTGAAACAACAATAATATAAAATATCAACGCAGCAATTATTGAATCAATAAAATAAAATATTGAACAGTAATTACTGTAACAATTATTGAGTAGTGCCTTCTTACGTAAGAATCAATAATTTCAAAAATACTATGCAATACCGTGTGCTACTGTGCAATAACGCGTATTACTGTATTTTAACCACCGGGTATTCCAACAGTGTTAACGGTAACAACTACGCCGTTATTTGTAAAAACTCAAATTTGTCGTTTTCTTCATCCGACAGTTATTCGTTATGGGGCCCACAAATAGCTGCGCCGTCGTACGAATATTCCCCGACAGAAAGAATATTCCACGACCAAACGAATATTCCCCGACAACAATGATTATTTTATAACCACTTGCTTATTTTCAAAAAAATTCACATTTCACCCATAACTTTAAACTTTTATCAATTTAACCATTTACTGAATAGTAATTATAAGAAAAATTGAATACTTTTATTTCATAAAATTCGGGGTCTTACAATCTCCCCTCCTTATAAAATTTCGTTCCCGAAATTTACGTACCTGGTATTTCAAAGAGTTGAGAATACCTTGCTTTCATTTCAGATTCCATCTTCCCTGTCATCATGATTTTTTCATTGCTCATCTCCTGTATTTCAGAAATCATTCTAGAATACAGCTTCAAAACAAGGGTTAATTTAACAAATTAACATATCACATAATATCCCGATATTATGACTGACCAACAAATAAGCTTAGGTAGGACACACTAGCGAAGGATTTACTCATCTCTCCCCTCCTAGTTCTATTTTCCGATCTCCGCCAGAAATCATATCCCTAAGCTCTGATACCACCTGTGACGACCCCAAAATAGGTCCATTCTATCCAACCCATTCTGAGTCGCCAAATACATGGTACAGAAAATAACTACAACTTTATTACCACAATTGTCGTGCAAAATACAACAACAGATATGCCGTGAGTTTGGATACAAATATATACCAAATGTGACATTGGACACCATCATGTGTCAGCACCTCACAAAGGTACCTTACATAAAGGTATAGTCAAAAACTGTTTTAGAAATTAGAATCTTTGGGAAGTGCTCAAGGAAACCTTCGTACATGGGAGGCCACGCGTCTAGGTTATGATAGATATCATATGGCCACAGAATTATCCTTGGTTGACCCAATAGACCCCAAAGAAAAACGAGAAGATTACTATCATATTCTTCCCAATGGTGAGTCTTCTCTTGACTTATCATTATCTCCACTGTCTCAAATTGAGAATTATACTTCAAACAAACACCAAGATTATATAGGTAGTGCCCATAGATATACTCAGCAAGTGGATGAGCACAACCCTGTCCTATGATGACACGAGGTTGTATGTCATTACACATCTTGTATGATAGTGACAAAACACCCTTCCAACGTTGGGTTCGCCTCACCCTATTTTCTTCACCAAATATAACTACTAAATGATGACCACCGTTTTATTCCCTTGTTACCCCCGCTCGACCCAGCTACACTCTTATTACCTGAAAAGGAATTGTGAAGCAAAAGGGTGAGCACAACTAGCTCAGTAAAGAATATCATGACTAAAGATAATTAAATTATCAATAGCCTTCATCAATAATAAATCAGAGATTTAGAACATATGGTAAATGATAAAAATTTCAACCATAGTTGCAGCGGAACGAGCAATCCATTAGAAGAGTCAAATAGACTATAAAGTCTATTATCTTCTCCATGTTAAAAATCCACCAACAATGTTTTATCCATGTAACATCACTCAACAGTTCCTTTCCACAATCATATGAATAACTCATAATCATAATTGTGACTATAAATTTTTCTTCGCATCCAGGACGAAGAATATTTTCATCACCTGTCTTTACCTGAAACATCAAAGATCATGGTTATACCAAATCACAATTCCTGTTTATAATCATACTAACAAATCCATCTTTGCACTACGGGCCAAAGATATTCATCAACAAACCATCTTTGCACTACGGGCCAAAGATATTCAATAACAGTTCATCTTTGCACTACAGGCCAAAGATATTCATCAACAGGCCATCTTTGCACTACATGCCAAAGATATTCATCAACAATTCATATTTGCACTACAGGCCAAATATATTCATATCTCAAAAAAATATATAATCATTTCAGAATTTATATAAACAATAATTATAACCATGTTGATCAATTCACCTTTGCACTTAAGCTTAAGATATTCAATTATAAATTCAATGGTCATGATCATACCAGTCACAATTCAACTTTGCACTACAGGCCAAAGAGAACCCTAGTCATGATCATACCAATAATCTATCCATCTTTACACTCCAATGAAAGAGAATTTCAACATCAGGGTTATAAAAATGTTATATATGATGATAAAAATAATATGATCAACATATAGTTTTAATCTCCAGAGTAATATTCATAAATCAACTATAATTTGGTTAGAAAAAGAAACCAATTTTGTCGTGAATAGTAACTCGTGAATAGTAACTCATGAATAGTAACTCGTGAATAGTAACTCGTGAATAGTAACCCTGACTCAAAAAGGTAGAAATTCTACAATAAAATCTATACCAATATTTCGGTATAATGATATTGAAAGAATAACATTTCTTAAGCTTATAAACAATTTATTTAAATTGTTTACAATTTACTAATTAATGCATTTAATCATCATAAAATGCTAACTCTTAAGATTTCATCACCAATAACCAAAAACCCTCATAAAAAATCTGCATATACCTCATATAGGATTCTCAAGCCATAAAATCCTATTTTCCAATTTTCTTTCCTCACAAAACATATTTAATTCATTTACTCATAACTAGACCATTTTCGTAAAAAATACCAAATCAGTTCCAAAAATATTTCTTTTCTGAGATTTAGCATAATATAGTCCCATAGTGAACATATATTTTTCTCAGAATTTTTAAAAGTCATTTACTATTTTTCATATGGCCAAAATAGCCGAATATTTAGACATTTATCAAAAATTGTACTTTTGTCTAAAAATTCTAAAATTTACAGAGTATACTTCTATCATATACATGTACTCCCAATAAAAATTTCATCAATTTTGGAGCTAACCACAAGGAATTATAAGCGGTTACTTTTAAAATAGTCTTTTCTCATAAAATTCATAACTCTCAATCTATACATCCAAAAATCACCATTTTTGGACACAATCAATAAAACTCATCAAAATATCATTTCAAATTTTTTCAGAATTTTTGAAGTTCAGAAAAATTACGAAACTGAAAATCATAACAACCCTTAAAATCCCTTAATATCCCTTACTATCCCTTACAATCCCTTACAATCCCTTACCTCAAAAGAGCAGTACTTCTGACTGGATATCGGATATGATGCTGAAGGAAACTTGCACTGATGAATAACAACTCACCAAGTATCTAAAATCTCACAAAATATGCTTCATAATATAGAGAAAGAAAGAGAGAAAGCTTATGTTTCTGGTGTGATTTTCAATTCTAACTTAGCCTTCTATTTATAGAAAAATTTTGGTAGGTTTGACCTGCAACCTGATGGCTTTACCTGCTACTATTCCCACCCATCATATTTGAAATATAATTCAGCACATTTCTTCACCAACCACAAGTGGGGCCCACCAATTCTAGAATTTTCTACCAAAATGATAAACTCCAAAAATTCAACAATTTCTGAACCAGTCATCTCGTAAAATTCATAATAAATCATACGTTCATTTTTAACGGTTCAAAATTTGTGGACATATACTCAACTTATATATGTATAACATATCCAAATATTACCACGATCCAACGGTCGGATTAAAAATTATAACCCTCGCAAAATATCTCAAAAACCCTAATTTTTAATATCTCCATTCCGACAAAAATACTGATAAAAACCTCAACATTAACTCCATCATTTTTAACCACAAAAATATATCCCTTGTTTATATCCACATAAAATAAATATTTCCTTATCATATGAATCAATAATTAATTATTCATAAATAATATTACAGAATCACATTTATGACAACCAGGCCGTTCCCAGGAAAGAGGGGGCTTTCCAATAAGGATTTCTCCTTACTGGCGCGCAATTAGATGACCAAACCTCTCCTTAGACAGAACTTTCTAGACATTGCCAATAATGCTATCTAATAATATTATTCAAATAATATGAATTATTGATCTGATAAAGGAAAATACTGTGCAGCAACAATTATTGAAACAAAAATAATATAAAATATCAACGCAGCAATTATTGAATCAATAAAGTAAAATATTGAACAGTAATTACTGTAACAATTATTGAGTAGTGTCTTCTTACGTAAGAATCAATAATTTCAAAAATACTATGCAATACCGTGTGCTACTGTGCCATAACGCGTATTACTGTATTTTAACCACCGGGTATTCCAACAGTGTTAACGGTAACAACTACGCCGTTATTTGTAAAAACTCAAATTTGTCGTTTTCTTCATCCGACAGTTATTCGTTATGGGGCCCACAAATAGCTGCGCCGTCGTACGAATATTCCCCGCCAGAAAGAATATTCCACGACCAAACGAATATTCCCCGACAACAATGATTATTTTATAACCACTTGCTTATTTTCAAAAAAATTCACATTTCACCCATAACTTTAAACTTTTATCAATTTAACCATTTACTGAATAGTAATTATAAGAAAAATTGAATACTTTTATTTCATAAAATTCGGGGTCTTACAAGTTTGGTTACCATCATTCCAGTATTCAAATCCACCGCCATCATCCAATATTCATATCCACCGCCACCACCGCCTGAATCTTCATACCACCTCCATTTTGACCCTTCATTTTGAGAAGCTACTGGAGATATACTCTTTATTTTGGAGCGGTGACGCTGCCCGGAGATGGTGATGATGGAGTGGTGTTTGAGCCTGGGGCGGGAGGAGTGGCGCTGGAGGAAGGTGCCGGAGGTGTGGCAGAAGATGATAGGGAAGGACCGGAGGCTGCCGGTGTAGGAGTGGCGACGGGCGAAGGGGCAGCTGCCGGTGGAGGAGTAGATGCGGCTGCCGGTGGAGGAGTGGCGGAGGGCGAAGGTGTAGGTGCCGGAGGAGGAATAGATGTGGCGGCCACTGGTGGAGGAGTAGATGCGGCATACCTTGTTTTGCCAGACTGATATCTATGAATACGTTGAATGAAGAAGAAGGGTGATGACTAACTGTAGTTGTTATAGATGAGGAGAGAGAGAAGAAGTCATGGGTATAACTAATCCCTAAATTAAAGAATTCCAATTGAATACTAATTCCCTAAATTAAGGTATCCTAATTGCACTAGTATTATAAATAAATATAGAAGTGTATTAGTTGTGTAAAGATCTTATAAGTGCACTATTGTTGTAATTATTTTTAAAAATATAATAGAATATGTAAATCATCCATATTATAATTCTTTTGTTACTAGAATACATTCTCTGCTAATAAAGGTCCACTATGTGGAGGAGCTAAAAACCTTAAATTTAAAATTCTTGATCTACAATTTGAGAGAAAATCAATCAAGGAGGAGTTTGATTGTGTTAAAATTATTAAATGAATTTTACCATTGTAAATACAGAAATGCTAGGGGGACCAGTTTCTAGTGGCCAGTTTGGCGACCGACCAATTTTTATTTTTATTTTTTAATTTATAACTCTCAAATAATTTATAAGATTTATTGAAACTGGAATTTTTACATAATTTAGTGATTTGGATATTATTTGGATACATGTAACAAATAGAGTTGTACAGACTGTGCAGCTCTATTTTTTATATGTATCCAAATGACATCCAAATCACTGGATTCTGTAAAAATTTTAGTTCCAATAAATCTCATAAATTATTTAAGAGTTATATATAAAAAAAAAAATTTGGCCGGTCGCCAAACCAGTCGCCAGAGGCCTGTCGCCGTAGAAGGACTCTTGTAAATAATACTCCTTGATTTTCTCTTAAAATATAAATTTACCTGATTTCTACTTCACTTAATTCTCATTATATTTTGAATTTATTCCTCTAACTTATAGAAGAAACTTTATTGCAACGGAATCATTTGTCCCTACTTTTTTGAAACCCAAACTTTGAATAAAAAATAGCAATTATAGTGCCTTGTAACTTAATTGTGTCCGGACTATATAACTAAACTTAAATAATACTCCCTCCGTCCCAAAATAATAGACATTTTAGGGTATTTTTTTTCTTCAAAATATCTGACGTTTTACAATCCCAAAATATTTTGGCATTTATTTTTTCTCTCTACCCTTCCTTCTCCCCCATTATTATCAGATTCAGAGAACCGGCGTCTTCATCTTTCTTTCTCTCTCCTCTGTTTTTTTTTTTGAAAAATAAGAACATCCCCTAAATCCTAATCTATCAGATCTGCGATTACTCCAAAGGCTCTTGAAATCCGAGAAGGCGTCTGCCCTTCCTTCTCCACCACAGTCACCGTTTCTTCTTCTTCTTCTTCAAGACTCACAAGGAATAACAGGAGAGGGAGAGAGGGAGAGAGGAAGAGAGGGAGAGAAGGAGAGAAGTAGATATGGAAGACAGAGAGCTACTACAGATCCGGCCGATTATAGGCAGCAAGCTACTACAGATCCGGCCGATTATATCTGAAAAACTTGCCGGAAATAGTCTAGATCCAATTCATAATACCAGACAAAATAGTCCATCTCAAATTCTGAGCTCATATTTTAGTTTTACCTACTACAGATCGATTCACTACTACAGATCTGTCAAATATATTTACTCTTAATATGAAGACAGAAGAGAATACGAGAGGGAGACTGATCTGTAGTAGTGATCCGTCAAATATATAAAAAAATATGAAGGAATAGAGAGAGAGAGACAGATGTGGAAGACAGAAGAGAATACGAGAGGAAGGGGGAGTGTGGTGTTAATGGAGAATTAAATGAGATTTATTAATTAAGGGTAAAATAATAAAATTGTATACATTCTTAATCTAAGTGAAAAACTTCCAGAACGTCAATTATAATGGGATGGAGGGAGTACTAACTACTCTCCTGTTCAAAATAAAAGTAAAATCAAAATTATATTTTTCATTATTTACTAGTTCGTACACGAGCTTGATCGTTAGAAACTCGTGAACTAATTACTTGGACAACGAAGAAAAGATGAGAAAAGAATTTTTTAATTTGAATCAGAATGAAATATGGGTTAAAAAATAGTTAACTGGTTCAGAACTATATTTATTTTAAAAAATATAAATCCAAATTTTAACTAACCTAAATAAATAAAAATAATTAATCAATAATTAACTATCATGTCTAACTTCCTACCCACGCTCATATTGTATTTTATTATTTGTAATATTCAATTAAAATTTAATATTTAACATTTTTACTTCAAAAATGAATTTCAAGATCTCGTGCATTCAATGTTATGGCATGCTTAAGTAGTTTTTTTATTATTCAATTATGAAGGCTCGGTGATATTGTACTTCTTGCTTGTTGGAAACATGAAACGCGCTGAGAATCGCGTGAAGATCCATACATCCTCGATCCAAGTCATCAACAGAAAGTCCTTTCTCCCACCTACTTCACCGCTTCGCAGGACTTGCAACTATGAACCCTAAGGTGCACTGGACACTGGACAGGTCAGTCTAATTTACTACAAGACCGATTAATGATTAACTTACCAACATTAGAGAGTCTTTTCCTTCATTTTTTTTAATTTTGATTTTCACTTTACTGGTAATCGAATATTAAATAACACGGGCAGTTAGTTTTTTTGTAGCTCAGATTCTTATCTATTCCATATTCATGTAAATTACTCCTGTAAATTTGTAATCTACGAAATTTTTAGGCTTTAGCAGCTTCTTTACACACTCTTAACTGTACATATTGTTCCAGAGTCTTTATTTTATTAAATTTTGTTAAATTTAGCGTGATGTTCTTGTTGTTTAGTTATAAAAATCAATTCTTTTTTTTTTATTTTTATCAAACCCACTATTTTACAGTTACCCTGTATCTTAATTGGTGTCCTTTACTATATCTGGAATTCCAATTTGCCTAATCTTTCACTATAGTAACAGTGTATGATATTATCATTTATTTCATCTATAACTTTGTTCTTGGTAAGGAATTTATGCTCTCTCTGGGGTAATATTTTTGTAGTGTACTTTTCAATTGGATTCAGAACGTTCGGATTTTTACTTTCTGAATTGATCATTTGTTATGTTTTAGGTTTTGATTTCAGTTTGGGAGTTTTGGAATTAGATTTTGATGGCGGAATTCGGACCTCGCTTGTACAGCTGCTGTAAATGTCGAAATCATGTTTCACTCCACGATGACATAATTTCTAAGGCTTTTCAGGTGAAACATTTTTATACCCATCTTGTATGGTATGGCTGTTCAATTATATTTACTTTAATATAACAAGTGGCCTAAGTGTTTACTAAGTCTTAGTATGTTGGATGTATACCACTCCACTTTTCCTTGCATTCATCACTGAAATTGAAGATATAATGAAGAACAAGCGATATAATAAACTAGTTGTTGTTTAAATATAGAGAGAGTGATCCTTATTAAAAATGGTAACAGGCCATGGTGAACTGTAATTTCTTCAAACAGCAAACACTGAACTGAAATTTCAGTATCGGTGAAGTTTTAACTTTTGAAATGCTGTTGTACTTGTGTTTGTCCATTTGGCTTAATTCAATTGTTTCTTATTAGTTTAGGGTGTACATTTTTATCGGGTTAAAATTTGGTTGATAAAATTGTTTGGGATCGTGTTTGACAATAATGGATAGATTTGTCTAATATTCTTTTGTCCATGTTATAGGGAAGAAATGGACGAGCCTTCTTGTTCTCGCATGCAATGAACATTTCTGTTGGGTGCAAAGAAGACAGAAGTCTTATGACTGGTCTTCATACAGTTGCTGATGTCTATTGTGGTGATTGTCGTGAGGTGTTGGGCTGGAAGTATGAACGAGCATATGAAGCAACACAGAAATACAAGGAAGGGAAGTTCATACTTGAGAAGTCAAAAATTGTACAGGAGAACTGGTAATGCGCCAAAGACTGGTTCTATTTGTTTAAGATGCAATATATAAGCTTGTCCATTCTCCCTTGTATAGGAAATCCTCATCCTTTCTAAATAAGTGTCGCATTAATTAAATTTGCAACTACTAAGTTTGAGATTTCAATGGACTAGAAATTATTTGTTTTGTTAATAAAATTGTGGTATATTTCATATATCTAAATCTCTTATGTATGCTTATTTTCTGAGTAATTACTTGAATCCTTTGTTGGAAGGTATTTGGGAATTTTTGAGGCAAGCAGACATTTCTTGTTCCCTATGCATGTATTCAATTGTTTAAAGAAGCTTGGAACATAGGACAGAAGCTGAGTAATGAAAGCAAATGCTCTCATAAGTTACTTCAAGCAAAGGTGTCTTGGTATTTTCAGTAAAAAAATGAGCGGTGCAGCTTCTCATCACAAAATATTATGGATTTGGAAAATTTGTAAATAAGAAAAGATGAATGTTATGATAATTGGTTGTTTAAGTTTCCAAAACTCTTACTTCCTCTTACACCAAAAAGCATAATCTCGTGATCTCACCTCAAGCCAGGTTTTCCAAAGTCCAAACTATAGAGTATCAACCCTTGCTATTTCGGGGCTTTGATCCCCCTCCAAGGCGGGTTAGGAAGAACTGGTTTACACGGGCTCTTTTGAGTATGCAAGTTGGTGCCTTGAAGGCTTTATAAACCCTTCTGATACTTGAGTTTAGTTCACCTAAATTTTATGGTTTGTTTGGATTCTTCTCTTTTTCTCATAGTATGGAGTCATTATATTTTTAAAGAAGAGATTATAATTAATTTTCTGTTTCTGCATGATCGCTTAAATTTTTGTGCATCATGCCTTCAAATCTTTTTAATCTACATTCTCAACGATATGATGCATACTTATCGCCTTACAATCAAGCACTCTTTTCTGTGATTACTTTTATTGTGCAATTGGTATCACTAAAATGGTAATCTTTGGTATATTAGGAGAGCCTAACTCAAACTTCACAGGATATGATATGATATGTACTCAATAGTGCAAGTAGTTATGAATAGTTTTGGGGTTTACCATGGATTCTTGTAATGTTTGTTGGTTAAATTGAAAGATATGTTTCTTGATTTGGATAAACAGTTGAAAGACTGATACTGCCTGAAGAATTTGCAAGTTTTGAGGGTTTCAGCAACTTATACTGTTCATCCACAAGCGTCTCTGATCCTATTTGAGTTAGTTATATACTGATCAAGAGGCGGGTATATAGATTATAGTGGAAGGCTAATTTAGAATTACTCTGCTCTGCAAAATTTTAGAAAGTCCTTTTGTCTTTGTGTTGCATTGAAAGATCAAGTTGAGGCATTATCATTTTATGGGGAAGAAATTATCTTCAGTCGAGATGTTGGCATTGCATCAGTTTTCTTGACATAATTTTTTTTGGGACATGGGAACACTTGACATTCTTGACCATAATTCTTTTTGTTGGACCGTGGACGAACTAGGCTTTAGGGAGGGGCGTAGAGAGTGGAGTAGAAGTGAGACTTCACAGTTGGAGGTATTTTTGAGAAATTATCCTACTTTTTTTTGATGAAAGACAACTATTTTTTATATACCAAATTTTTAGTCTAGCTTCAGGTCCCATCCGTCCACTTTTAGAAATGGCAGAAAGGTAATTGGTAAATAAATTTCCCTGTTTTGTTCATTGGATCTATTCAAACTTACAAAAGGCTAAGGAAAACAAAGTTAAATCAAAAGGTATATAAATAAATATGTTTACTTTTAATAATACTATAGTTTATAAGTCAAAGTGTAAAAGTTAATGGTTTAATAATATATATATATATTTATTTTTTTCTTTTCCTACCTTTACCATTTGTCTTTCTTTTGCTTGGTTCTTTTTAACGTCTTAGTTAATGTCGTAGGCTTAGCTACCAAATACTGACACTATTCTAGAGTCTATATTAACAAAGAAATAACATGAAAATTTTATATTCACAAGTCTCTACCCAAATGAATGATGAATAAATTAAGAAAATTGATATTTTTATAAATAAAAATGATATTTTTATAAATAAAAATGATATTTTTACGAGGTTTCTTTTATACGAGTAGTAAAATATTTTCTTAGACTTTTAAACTACTCAGCCAAAAAAAAATATTTCTTTAAATTACTGAGTTGGTTGATATGCGAAATACTTGTGAAAATATGATTGTGCAAATGAAAATCGGCAACTAAAAAAACATACTATAGCACTAGAGTCTAGAGTTATGTGGGTTGAGGATAATAGGATATATATATATATATATATATATATATATATATATATATATATATATATTTTATATTTTTTTATTTTGATTTGACTTTTTAAGTTTCTGTGTAATTTTATTTTGGGCCTAAGCCCACCTTGTGGAGTCATCAGTAGACCCAGCTAACCCTGTATCAGACTAACGACAGAGACCTTTGTCTGTGTCTGTGTCTGTGTGACAATTGAGAGTTTGAGAGAGAGAAATGTACCTGAAGAAGGCGTTTTGGAGCGACGGACTGAAGGGTGGTGGAGGAGGAGGAGGGTCAGAATCCGATAGTAAAAGCGAGTCTTCTTCGCCGGGATCTTCATCATCATCGGCGGTGGGAGAACTGATCAAATCTCTAGACAAGGAGAGATTGTACCGGGAGGTCACGCTCGCCCTCCGAACAGGTCTCAAAGACGCACGTGCCGAATTCTCTTTCCTCCGACTCCGAGCTCTTCGCACCCTCCTCAACTTCCTCCGATCCGTCGCCGCTTCTGATTCCACCATCTCCCTCTTCTCCCACTCCCAATCCATCCCCGAACTCCAAGGTTCCTCTCTCTCCTAAAACCTAAATGCGAAATAATTTGTTATATGTATGTATCTCTTGTAATCTAAGTTTTATATAGCAGTTATGTTGCCGAAATTGGTTAATCACGACTCCTTTTGATTAAAGATAACTGGTTTTGATTAATAACATTGCTTTATTTTTGAATTTTTCGGCTTATGAGTTGAAATTATAATGTGTTTACTGTTATGACTGTTTTTGAATTGTACTAGTGGTTCCCGTTCTGTTTCAACATTCGTTAAAAGATTGGGATGATCAGAGGGTACCCAATTTGGATCATATATTTGATGTTGAACCTATGAAGGTAGTTAGTCCTTCGTCTGATGCCGAAGTTGCACTTGCACTTAGAGTTCTGGAAGGATGTTGTTTGCTGCACAGGCAGAGCACGGTTTTGGCTCATGAACATAAAGCAATCCAGGTAATACGTACAACCTTAATTTGCCAGCATCAGTTGATTCTCATATCTTTTATTTTCTACATTTTGTTTAATCATAAAAAACTATCTTGTAAATGTCAAGATAGAGCTGCTGGTTGGAAAAATATTGATTTTGTTTAAACTTCTTTTGATATGAGGTGTGATGTAAAACATGTAAGAGAGTATTATTCCCTCCGATAGACAAAAAAGAGTTCCATTTGCAAACCTTTGAGAATATTGTTGTTTTGTGGAATTTATTTTTTTGGCAAATGAGACTTTTTTGTGGGATAGAGGGAGTACGTAATTGGAAGATGGCTAGAATAACTTACAGTCTTAGAGACAAGCAATTTGAAGCCTGTTAACAAGATTAGTAGCAACCCTATCAAATAGACTAGTAGTCAAATACTGCTTATCCAGTTGAACTTTGAGACTGCAATAGCCGTTCATCCATCAGATCAGGCTAGTCATAAGGAGCTACAATTTAGATGTGCTGTATGACTGTTGAATGCGGGTTGTCCATCATTGCATTTGTTTGATCTATTTACCTGATTCCCGAACAGGCCTAACCCAAGAAAACTGATAGAGTTGAGTCATGGAAAGCTTACTCTACTAAATAGAATGAAAAGAGAGGGAAATTTTATGAATAAATTTGTTTGCAAATGCTCATATGATTCTCTGGACATAGTTGTGACTTGTCTCAGACTTTGCTGTGAGTTTCCAAGTTTTTTTCTTTCTTTTGAACTAGAATTGTTTCAGTCTTTAGTACTCGTAAATATTACTTTTATTGTTGAAGATTCATACTAAAATATGCGTATGTAGCTAAGTTCAACATTTCAGGTGTAACATGGTTTACATTCATTCAGGTTTTGATGAATATATTGTCAACTCGGGGAGCTCTTGAGCAAGGGGCATGCTTAGATGCTTTAATCTCAATAATGTTGGATTCTTCATCTAATCAAATGGTATGGCACTTCAATATGTTATATCTTCTTGGACAGTTGGTAAACTTTATATTATGCTCTCATATCACAAGAACACCGTAAGATAATTGAGAATTCCCTATCTTCTTGGTTAATGAGTAAACTTACTTTATGCTCACATATCAGAAGTACCCTTTAAGATAATATTAATCGAGAGCTACTCTCTTAAGTGTACTTTCATTTTTTGCTTTCCGCTGGGTGTCTTATGTTTTTGTTACGCCTCTCAAGTCCCCTATAGAGGTATGATTGCTGTTTTTTCTTTATGGATATATTACTTTTAAAGTATAAGCATAATTTTTTAACTTGCTGAGTGCATTAACTATGCGGAGTCCTCACTCTTCACTTTTCTGGATCTTAAAAACCTTTGTGATTTTTCTTAACAAAGTTTCTTATGGAACCTTTTCATTTATAGATTTGTCGTGTAAGTTGGATGTTTAATTAATGTATCAGGATTTTGAGGAATGCAACGGCATTGAAGAAGTTGCATTACTCATAAGAGACAAACAAGTAGACGAAAACTTAAGGTAAATATCTTCATAATGCTTTCTGGTTCTCTATTATTACCTTCACCTGTACGGGCTGTACCACATGATCATTGCTAATTCATAATTGTGTGAGTGATTTTTTCTTATTTTTTTTTTTTTGGGGGGGGGGTGTGCTGGGGAATTTCATTCTATGCTTGCCCTTGAGAACTATTCCGATACAACCTTGTTAGCATATTGTATGATACTAAACCAAGATAGGAAAGTGAGCGTCAATTACCTAATATAAGTATCCACATTTTGGGGACTTAGAAGTGGGTGAAATAAGGGTGATAGTAGTAAATTGGACATTTTAGCTCCATCCAAGGTTTCTTTTTCATAACTTGATCTCTGCTTCTCCAACTACTCATCCTGGAATGGCTGTACTCCTCTGTCAACTCCTGGTGTTGTCATAGATGCTGATTGGTCATTCTGATTTTTAATCATGCTTCCTTCTGATCCAACTTGTTTATTGGCAAGATCAGGTGGTTAAGCTTTCAGAATGAAATGTTGTGACCAGTAATTATATCATTTTTTATATTTCTAGATTGAGATGTGGAGAATTTTTGCTGCTACTTATTGGGCATGTAAATGGGAGGGATAGACATCCCATGATATCAATAAATGAAGACATAAGACGGCTTCTTGGTGAGAAATCAGCTTCATTGATATGGGCAGCTAGTCAGTTTGGCTCAACCCTTGATCCAGAGCAGAGACTAACAGCACTTCAAATCCAAGCTCGCAGGGTGCTCGAGTCAGTTGACTTTTACTGAATAGGTAGGTGTCATTTTATTCAACTTTCATGATATTCCATGGTGCATTTCCGTTATTGTCCAGGAGATACAGACAACAGGGAGTGCATCATCTATTTTTCATGATTGTATGATTTGTATTGAGTTGTACAGATAATATTCTTGTGCCAATTCATGTTCTAGTCTCGTGAGAATTTTAAGTTATTTAAGTGGTGTATATATCCTTGGCTCTCTTGTGAGATCTATCACCCACTACAACTACAAGCACATGATTCTCATCACCAGTTTTAATCTAACTTCATATGAGGAATTTTAAAACTGGACTTCCCGACCTTCAGACCGGAGTACAATTTTTTTTTAAAATCTAATCAGTCAATTAAATGTATGGACGGTTTGAGATGCACCGGAATGGTGCTCATAACCAATCCTAGATATTCATCCTATATGGGATCAAGTGCAAACTTTTTATTTAACATACATTGCTCACTACTTTTATTGTCATTTTAATTTTTAACGATGTATCGAACTATCGTCATAATATATAAACCGTTTATCTGTTTTATAGCAACGGATCAAACCGTCTTCTAGTTCGGCGTTAAAGGTGGTGAGCAGGGTATGTAAAATAAATGGGTATGCATCAAAAACAGGCTGCATCATATATATATATATATATATATATATATATATATATATATATATATATATATATATATATATATATATATAGGGATTTGATATTTGTACAAGTAAAATTTGATATTTCTATATGTTCTCACTCAGTCACATGAGTGGGGTTTATTTATTATTCATGTTGAGAAGGGTCTTGTAGAATTATAATTTTTACTTGTGATATGGTATGGCGATGCGTGTTTCCATCAAAGGGTGGAGGCAGCGGTCAGATGTTAGTGGCATTATTTTAGGTTGACGACAACCCGATTTCCATTAGCTCTTTCAACCACAGAAACATATATACTCCACGTCTCCACCCCATTTTGCCATAATTGGTGAGAAACAAAATTATTAGCCATATTTCTTGAAGCCTAAATTCACGTACATTGCATAGCATAGCTCATATCAATAAGTGGCTTACTTTTTCCAAAGCACCTAAAAAACAAATGAATTAAGTCCTTTTCAGTCGCATATATTATCTTGTCATGAATACACAAATACATGCACCACAACTCTATTTTCTAAATTACAATGCAAGCTAATTAGGCATGAGCAGTCACCATCTAATTACATAACAATTCCAATTAATTAGAACCCGGGCCATTTCTTATTACTACTAGTGTAAGTGACTCAAATAAGATGTGCATATAATGGGTGTCCCAAATTAAGAAGTTGATGTCTGACTTCTGGTGGTCTATTGTCATATATACTGGTGCGTGTGTAATTATAGCTTTCTGATGAAGCATGTATATATATATATATATATGTATGTATTGTTAGAATATTTTATTTCTTTACGTGTATTCTACTATTTATGTAATTATTGGGTTTATATATTGTATTAATTTAATCATTTTATTTAGGATCAATTACATATTTTATTACATTTTTGAAAATAATTATAATAATAGTGTACTCATAAAATATTTATACAATTAATAAAATTTTATATTTATTTACAATATTAGTGTATTTAGAATTCCTTAATTTAGAGAATTAGTATGCAATCCTTAATTTAGGGATTAGTTATTTCCATGACTTCTTCTTCTCTCTCTTCATCTAGAACAAGTACATTAGTCAGTTATCACCCTTTTTCTTCATTCAACATGTTCTTTCTTCACTCTTTTGAAACACTGATACATGCGGCAATCATAACGACTCCGACGGCCACCACCGCGGCTAACCATCGCAAGACCGCCAGTCTATGATTGCCCATCGGACTAAAGGGGCTGTAAACTAAACAAGTTTTCATCATGGAAATGGCCCCTTTTGTCGAAATATAAACAGAATCGCAAGACCGTCATCATATCTTATGCGTTTTTTTAAACTTTATTTTTCTTGCTCATGTTATTGCGCCATTGTTCAAGCTTAGTTTAATTTATTTTTTTTGTGGATCCAGCACGTTTGCAGAACTGTGCGAGTCATCTGGAAAAGATTCTGCATTTCCACTAGTTGATGAATTTCTGAACCTTCATCAGAGTATTCAGAGAGCAGCTACTGTTATTAATGCATTGCTCAATGTAAAGTCACCCGAAGAGAATAGTGCTTACTGTAATTTGCAGGGCTCCCTTTCTGAAATGTGTAAATGTGACGATCCCAAAATAGGTCCATTCCATCCAACCCATTCTGAGTCGCCAAATACATGGTACAGAAAACAACTACAACTTTATTACAACAATTGTCGTGCAAAATACAACAACACATATGCTGTGAGTCTGGATACAAATATATACCAAATGTGACTCATGTTCCAACCGTTGACATCACCTCACAATGACACCTTACATAAAGGTATAGTCAAAAATTGTTTTAGAAATTAGAATATTTGGGAAGTGCTCAAGGAAACCTTCGTACAGGGGAGGCCATGCGTCTAGGTTATGATAGATATCATATGACCACAAAATTATTCTTGGTTGACCCAATAGACCCCAAAGAAAAACGAGAAGATTACTATCATATTCTTCCCAATGGTGAGTCTTCTCTTGAATTATCATTATCTCCACTGTCTTTAATCGTGAATTATACTTCAAACAAACACCAAGATTATATAGGTAGTGCTCATAGATATACTCAGCAAGTGGATGAGCACAACCCTATCTTATGATGACACGAGGTTGTATGTCATTAGACATCTTGTATGATAGTGACAAAACACCCTTCCAACGTTGGGTTCGCCTCACCCTATTTTCTTCACCAAATATAACTACTAAATGATGACCACCGTTCTATTCCCTTGTTACCCCCGCTCGACCCAGCTACACTCTTATTACCTGAAAGGAATTTTGGAGCAAAAGGGTGAGCACAACTAGCTCAGTAAAGAATATCATGACTAAAGATAATTAAATTATCAATAGCCTTCATCAATAATAAATCAGAGATTTAGAACATATGGTAAATGATAAAAATTTCAACCATAGTTGCAGCGGAACGAGCAATCCATTAGAAGAGTCAAATAGACTATAAAGTCTATTATCTTCTCCATGTTAAAAATTCATCAACAATGTTTAATCCCTGTAACATCAATCAACAATTCTGGTCCACAATCATATAAATAACTCATAATCATAATTGTGATTCTAAATTTTTCTTCGCACCCACGACGAAGAATATTTTAATCACCTGTCTTTACCTGAAACATCAAAGATCATGGTTATACCAAATCACAGTTCCTGTTCATAATCATACTAATAAATCCATCTTTGCACTATGGCCAAGGATATTCAACAACAGTTCATCTTTGCACTACAGGCCAAAGATATTCATCAATAGACCATCTTTGTACTACAGGCCAAAGATATTCAACAACAGTTCATCTTTGCACTACGGGCCAAAGATATTCATTAACAATTCATATTTGCACCACAGGCCAAATATATTCATATCTCAAAGAAATATATAATCATTTCAGAATTTATATAAACAATAATTATAACCATGTTGATCAATTCACCTTTGCACTTAAGCTTAAGATATTCAATTATAAATTCAATGGTCATGATCATACCAGTCACAGTTCAACTTTGCACTACAGGCCAAAGAGAACCCTAGTCATGATCATACCAATAATCTACCCATCTTTACACTCCAGTAAAAGAGAATTTCAACATCAGGGTTATAAAAATATTATATATAATGATAAAAATAATATGATCAACATATAGTTTTAATCTCAAGAGTAATATTCGTAACTCATGAATAGTAAATCGTGAATAGTACTCCGTATTCGTACATAGTACCGTATACGTAAATAATATCATATACGTAAATAGTGCCATATACATGAATAGTGCCATATACGTGAAAAGTAACCCCGACTCAAAAAGGTAGAAATTCCACAATAAAATCTATACCAATATTTTAGTATAATGATATTGAAAGAATAACATCATTATGAAGAATATAACATCCCTTAATATCCCTTACTATCCCTTACCTCAAAAGAGCAGTACTTCTGATCGGTATAAGGCTGAAGGAAACTTGCACTGATGAATAGAAACTCACAGAGTATCTAAATACTCACAAAATACACTCAATAATCTAGAGAGAGAAAGAGAGAAAACTTGTTTCTGGTGTGATTTTCAATTCTAACTTAGCCCTCTATTTATAGGAAAATTTTAGCAGGCTTGACCTGCAACCTGATGGTTTTACCTGCTACTATTCCCACCCACCACATTTGAAATAAAATTCAGCACATTTCTTCACCAACCACAAGTGGGGACCACCAATTCTAGAATTTTCCACCAAAATGATTAACTCTGAAAATTCAACAATTTCTGAACCAGTCATCTCGTAAAATTCATAACAAATCATACGTTCATTTTTAACGGTTCAAAATTTGTGGATATATACTCAACTTATATATGTATAATATATCCAAAAATTACCACGATCCAACGGTCGGATTAAAAATTATAACCCCCACAAAATATCTCAAAAATCCTGATTTTTAATACATCCATTCTGACAAAATACTGATAAAATACCTCAACATTAATTCCTTCATTTATAACCACATAAATAAATCCATCATTTATATCCACATCAAATAAATATTTCATTATCATATAGATCAATAATTAATTATTCACAAATAATATTACAGAATCACAATAATGACAACCAGGCAGTTCTCAGGAAAGAGGGGGCTTTCCAATAAGGATTTCTCCTTACTGGCGCGCAATTAGATGACCAAACCTCTCCTTAGACAGAACTTTCTAGACATTGTCAATAATGCTATCTAATAATAATATTCTAAATAATATGAATTATTGATCTGATAATGGAGATGATGTGCAGTGACAATTATTGAGTAACAATAATATAAAATATCAACGCAGCAGTTATTGAATCAATAAAATAAAATATTGAACAGTAATTACTGTAACAATTATTGAGTAGTGCCTTCTTACGTAAGGATCAATAATTCAAAAATACTGTATAAAACCGTGTGCTACTGTGCAAACACGCGTATTACTGTATTTTAACCACCGGGTATTCCAACAGTGTTAACGGTAACAACTACGCCGTTATTTATAAAAACTCAATTTTTGTCGTTATCTTCCCCCAACCGTTTTTCGTTATGGGGCCCACAAATAGCTGCGCCGTCGTACAAATATTCCCCAACAGAAAGAATATTCCACGACCAAACGAATATTCCCCGACAACAATGAATATTTTATAACCACTTGCGTATTTTGAAAAATTTTCACATTTCACCCATAACTTTAACTTTTTATCAATTTAACCATTTACCGAATAATAATTATAAGAAAAATTGAATAATTTTATTTCATAAAATTCGGGGTCTTACAATCTCCCCTCCTTATGAAATTTCGTCCCCGAAATTTACGTACCTGGTATTTCGAAGAGTTGAGAATACATTGCTTTCATTTCAAATTTCATCTTTCCTGTCATCATAATTTCTTCATTGCTCATCTCCTGTATTTCAAATATCATTCTAGAATACAGCTTCAAAACAAGGGTTAATTTAACAAATTAACATATCACATAATATCCCGATATTATGACTGACCAACAAATAAGCTTAGGTAGGACACACTAGCAAAGGATTTACTCATCTCTCCCCTCCTTGTTTTATTCCCCGATCTCCGCCAGAGACCATATCCCTAAGCTCTGATACCACCTGTGACAAATGTCCCATCAATGGACAGCACCTCACAGTGGTACCTATCAGTTTGCCACCGCAGAACGGCGTCCCCTACGGAGAGTCTGGCTTCGGTGCATCCCCCATCAACAGGAAGTCACCAGCGAGAGGCTCGGGGCTCTTTACTTATAGCTCTGATACCACCTGTGACGACCCCAAAATAGGTCCATTCCACCCAACCCATTCTGAGACGCCAAATACATGGTACAGAAAACAACTACAACTTTATTACAACAATTGTCGTGCAAAATACAACAACACATATGCTGTGAGTCTGGATACAAATATATACCAAATGTGACTCATGTTCCAACCGTTGACATCACTTCACAATGACACCTTACATAAAGGTATAGTCAAAAATTGTTTTAGAAATTAGAATATTTGGGAAGTGCTCAAGGAAACCTTCGTACAGGGGAGGCCATGCGTCTAGGTTATGATAGATATCATATGGCCACAAAATTATCCTTGGTTGACCCAATAGACCCCAAAAAAAAAACGAGAAGATTACTATCATAATCTTCCTAATGGTGAGTCTTCTCTTGACTTATCATTATCTCCACTGTCTTTAATCGTGAATTATACTTCAAACAAACACCAAGATTATATAGGTAGTGCTCATAGATATACTCAGCAAGTGGATGAGCACAACCCTATCTTATGATGACACGAGGTTGTATGTCATTAGACATCTTGTATGATAGTGACAAAACACACTTCCAACGTTGGGTTCGCCTCACCCTATTTTCTTCACCAAATATAACTACTAAATGATGACCACCGTTCTATTCCCTTGTTACCCCCGCTCGACCCAGCTACACTCTTATTACCTGAAAGGAATTATGAAGCAAAAGGGTGAGCACAACTAGCTCAGTAAAGAATATCATGACTAAAGATAATTAAATTATCAATAGCCTTCATCAATAATAAATCAGAGATTTAGAACATATGGTAAATGATAAAAATTTCAACCATAGTTGCAGCGGAACGAGCAATCCATTAGAAGAGTCAAATAGACTATAAAGTCTATTATCTTCTCCATGTTAAAAATTCATCAACAATGTTTAATCCCTGTAATATCAATCAACAATTCTGGTCCACAATCATATAAATAACTCATAATCATAATTGTGATTCTAAATTTTTCTTCGCACCCACAACGAAGAATATTTTAATCACCTGTCTTTACCTGAAACATCAAAGATCATGGTTATACCAAATCACAGTTCCTGTTCATAATCATACTAATAAATCCATCTTTGCACTATGACCAAGGATATTCAACAACAGTTCATCTTTGCACTACAGGCCAAAGATATTCATCAATAGACCATCTTTGTACTACAGGCCAAAGATATTCAACAACAGTTCATCTTTGCACTACGGGCCAAAGATATTCATTAACAATTCATATTTGCACTACAGGCCAAATATATTCATATCTCAAAGAAATATATAATCATTTCAGAATTTATATAAACAATAATTATAACCATGTTGATCAATTCACCTTTGCACTTAAGCTTAAGATATTCAATTATAAATTCAATGGTCATGATCATACCAGTCACAGTTCAACTTTGCACTACAGGCCAAAGAGAACTCTAGTCATGATCATACCAATAATCTACCCATCTGTACACTCCAGTAAAAGAGAATTTTAACATCAGGGTTATAAAAATATTATATATGATGATAAAAATAATATGATCAACATATAGTTTTAATCTCAAGAGTAATATTCGTAACTCATGAATAGTAAATCGTGAATAGTACTCCGTATTCGTACATAGTACCGTATACGTAAATAATATCATATACGTAAATAGTGCCATATACATGAATAGTGCCATATACGTGAAAAGTAACCCCGACTCAAAAAGGTAGAAATTCCACAATAAAATCTATACCAATATTTTAGTATAATGATATTGAAAGAATAACATCATTATGAAGAATATAACATCCCTTAATATCCCTTACTATCCCTTACCTCAAAAGAGCAGTACTTCTGATCGGTATAAGGCTGAAGGAAACTTGCACTGATGAATAGAAACTCACAGAGTATCTAAATACTCACAAAATACACTCAATAATCTAGAGAGAGAAAGAGAGAAAACTTGCTTCTGGTGTGATTTTCAATTCTAACTTAGCCCTCTATTTATAGGAAAATTTTAGCAGGCTTGACCTGCAACCTGATGGCTTTACCTGCTACTATTCCCACCCACCACATTTGAAATAAAATTCAGCACATTTCTTCACCAACCACAAGTGGGGCCCACCAATTCTAGAATTTTCCACCAAAATGATTAACTCTGAAAATTCAACAATTTTTGAACCAGTCATCTCGTAAAATTCATAACAAATCATACGTTCATTTTTAACGGTTCAAAATTTGTGGACATATACTCAACTTATATATGTATAACATATCCAAAAATTATCACGATCCAACGGTCGGATTAAAAATTATAACCCCCCGCAAAATATCTCAAAAACTCTGATTTTTAATACCTCCATTCCTACAAAATACTGATAAAATACCTCAACATTAATTCCTTCATTTATAACCACATAAATAAATCCATCATTTATATCCACATCAAATAAATATTTCATTATCATATAGATCAATAATTAATTATTCATAAATAATATTACAGAATCACAATAATGACAACCAGGCAGTTCTCAGGAAAGAGGGAGCTTTCCAATAAAGGATTTCTCCTTACTGGCGCGCAATTAGATGACCAAACCTCTCCTTAGACAGAACTTTCTAGATATTGTCAATAATGCTATCTAATAATATTATTCTAAATAATATGAATTATTGATCTGATAATGGAGATGATGTGCAGTGACAATTATTGAGTAACAATAATATAAAATATCAACGCAGCAATTATTGAATCAATAAAATAAAATATTGAACAGTAATTATTGTAACAATTATTGAGTAGTGCCTTCTTACGTAAGGATCAATAATTCAAAAATACTGTATAAAACCGTGTGCTATTGTGCAAACACGCGTATTACTGTATTTTAACCACCGGGTATTCCAACAGTATTAACGGTAACAACTACGCCGTTATTTATAAAAACTCAATTTTTGTCGTTATCTTCCCCCTACCGTTTTTCGTTATGGGGCCCACAAATAGCTGCGCCGTCGTACGAATATTCTCCAACAGAAAGAATATTCCACGACCAAACGAATATTCCCCGACAACAATGAATATTTTATAACCACTTGCGTATTTTGAAAAATTTTCACATTTCACCCATAACTTTAACTTTTTATCAATTTAACCATTTACCGAATAATAATTATAAGAAAAATTGAATAATTTTATTTCATAAAATTCGGGGTCTTACAGTAAAAAATTCACAGACAAAAATGCCACATCTTGGGTTCAAGCTACTGTAGGGACCAACCTTTCAAAATTTGGTTTGTTTACCAAGGAAGATAAGAAGGGAAACATAAATGGTGAGAAATGCCATTATGTTGTCCTAGAAACTTCTTCAAAAAATTTTGAGGTGGAGAACAATTCACCTGATTATGTTATAGTACAGTTGGTAGTCAAACATTTATACTAAGGTAACCAATTCAGTGTTATTAGGTTTTTAATTTATTTTTAAAAAATCTATTATAGATTTTTTTTATTTAATAGTGCAGTTGGTAGTTAATACTTTATACAAATGTAACCAATTCAGTTTTATTGGGTTACCAATTAATTAAAAAAAATCTATTGTAGATTTTTTTTATAATGCAGTTGGTAGCCAAACCTTAATACAAATGTAACCAATTCAGTTTTATTGGGTTACCAATTAATTATAAAAAATCTATTATAGATTTTTTTTCCATAGTACAGTTGGTAGCCAAACCTTAATATAAATGTAACCAACAAAAACTAAAATTGTTACCTTTGAAAGTTTTGGTTACCAACTGCACTGAAATTTCTCTTGGTTACCCACAAAAACTAAAATGGTTAGTTTTGTATAAATATTTGGATACCAACTGCACTAAAATTTATCTTTTTCTTCTTTTAATTTTTGGACTAAATCAACCTTCGTCATAATGGCAGCTGTGGCCGGCGTCCATGGTGTTGAAGCGGCAGCGAAGGGAGGAGGAAGATGATCGACGAAAGGGAGGAGGAAGATGACGTTGCCAAACTTTGAATATTTGAATTTTAATTATTATTTTTGAATTTGAATTTTTTTTGTTTGTTAGATCCAAGATATTTGAATTTGTATTATTAATTATGGTAGTTATTTCTCCTTAATTTTAGGTTTCCTTATTATTATGAATTGAATCATATACTAATTTCCTAAATTAAGGAATCTTAATTGCACTAATATTATAAATAAATATAGAAAGTGTATTAATTGTATAAATATTTTATGAGTGCACTAATAGCGTAATTATTTTCTAAATGTTGTATACTTACGTAAAGGACCCATTTATTTATGGGGTTGTTAATTAATTATGTGGCCTATAAATAATATAACTAAATACTAATAGTACTTGACATAATGAGCCCTAAGGTTTTATAATCTTGATGGACGATTTTGACTCTTAGATATTCTATAAATAAAACAGTTAGGTTATGCACATCTACACATCCATTCTAAGATTGAAAGACAATTGAAGATTTTCACCTTTAAGCATAGCGGGAGCGTGATACATACAAAATAATTTCTATTAATTTCTATTAACTGCTTAACCATAAGTGGTAATTAAGCCGCTGAAACATATTAACTGCTTACCCACTGTTAACGCCAAGATCTTTTCACGCGCCTCAATCACGTAAAAGCGCGTCCAATCCTGCACAGTAAACACGTCAATACCAGAAGCTTGACGGCTTGGACCGTCGGTGGATAACTCTAGACCGTCGGGAGATAGCTCCGGCGTAAGAGTCAGTACAGACAGATGCAAGGATAACAATGGAGGTGTTTAGCTCTAGTGTTTGATAAGAAAAATATCAGTTACCTCTTTTGTGTTATCCTTTGCTATCATATACCACTCTTTTTTGTCCTGCCTGCCGCCGACCTCTGGTGACCTCTTCCCCATACATACAGTTCACCTGCTCGTTTCATCACCATTTTCCACCGCCGACCGATTATGTCCAATCCTCATTAATGAAATGCAGGAATAACAGTCAAAGCTTATCTTTGCAATGATCACCGGTCAAAGCCCAAATAAAGCCATTATTCACCTTCTGGTCCGGCCCAATGATCTGACCCAATACTTTCAAGACCCCGACCCAACATATCTAAAGTATTATGACCCAATATTGCCCCCCAGTCTTTTATTAAACAGAATATTTAATAAAAAAGTATATAGAAAAGGCCCAACATATAAAAAAGTCCAGATGAACCCAATTTAAGCCCAATCTGACAACCCAAAAAAAAATTGAACTCAGTCCTATTAATAAGGAAACCAAAATTGGGAGCCAACTCTTCAAATTCATCATCATGAAAACCATTAAATGTGCCGCCATCGAGTTTCAAAAACAACTGAAAATACAGGTACTATAAAAACCCTTTCCCCTAAATTTTGAAAGCTTTACCGACTCATTTGAATTCTCAGTGCTTAAGCTATCTTCTTCCTACCAAATCTCCTTTCTCTCTGCAAATCGACATCAATGGCTTCCCAAAGTTTCGATAACGCCGTCCCCATCTCTGCGATTCCCTTGTCCACCATTCCTCCCAGTCCAAGCTCAACTAAAGAGGCTTCGGGTTCAAACCCCAAATCAACTGCTACTCCGAGCAAGAATCCAACACCAAAATCTCTTCCGAATCCTTCCGAGTTCTTCAAAAACGATGAAACATTTCCTCACGTCAATACCCCCTCTTCACTATCTGAAAATGATATTCGCATTGCTCGAGAGCGACATCAAATACCAGAAACCCACCATCTGAGACGACCTTCTTCCACAGAGAGGATGTATCAATGTCCAGGTGGTTGGACGACCATGTTAGGTTTGTAATATTCATGAACGCAATCAAATTGCACAAAATAAGCGAAAACGTGAAAAATCAGAGTTTTAAATTTTTACAAATCATATACCCGGATCATCCTTTATGCATAATTATTAATTAAACGAAAAGATAAAGAACAAGAATCATACTCTTGAAGATTCGAGCTTCCTCAGGTACGAGTTCACCTCCAAATCCTTTCGCGTTCAACTTGAATCCACCGGGTTTGGTTCCTTCCTTTGATCAACGCTAGCCACCTAAGTGTTTGGCCTCTAGAGGTGATCCACCAAGGAAGAACAAAAATTCACGAAGATGGGTGTTTAGAAAAACCCTAATTTTCTATCTCTATAGAAAAAGAGCGTACTTTTTAACTATTGAAATTACGTATGTTGTTAAAAAGTCAACAACAATTATTATATCACCCATAATAAGACTCTTCTTATTTATAGATGTAGGCAACCCTCCTTAACAATTAAGGAATTGAGTTTTATTTTAATTAATTAAACTCCTTTAATTAATTAGGCTCCTAATCTTATTAGGAATAATTAATTAGCCTCCTAATCTTATTAGGATATATGAGAGTACTTTTATTAATTAATTTTCAAACTCCTTTAGGAATTAAATAATAATAATAGTAATAATAATAATAAGACTCCTCTTATTAATTTATATTTAATATTTCTAAAATATTAAATAATAAATATTAAGCTATTTAATTTATTCTATCACCATAGATTAAATTAAATATATTTAACTTATTATTACGATTATGCCATTAACTTCTTAAATAATTATTCTTCCTTTTATGGTGTGACCCTTTAGGTTCTCCATATTAAATCGGTTGTGAATAAATCAATTAGAATAATTCTAATCTTATTTAAATAAATAAATTAAACTATTAATTTATTTAAATAAATAATATTTATTCTACAAAAGGTGTGACGTCCCCAAAATAGGTATACATCACCCATCTTGAGTCGTCAGATACATGGTACAGAATTCAAAATACAACTTAATAATACAACTGTCGTGTACAATACGACAAAATATCAACTGTGAGTTTGAATACAAATATTATCTTCTAGAGAGTATTCATACTCAAAAGGAGTCCTCATTATAATTATTATCACACTATTACATAGAATAGTGAGGACTACTTATGCTATCATCTGGTCCATCATTCTGTTTCCCGACTCGTCCCAACTATATTCTCATTTCTTGAAGAGAACAGTGAAAGAAAGGGTGAGCTCAACTAGCCCAGTAAGAAATATTATGACTAAGATAATGCAGAATAAATTATCATTAGTCTTCAATAATGTTAAACTGATAAAATATAATAGACATCAAGTTTAACTACAGCGGAACCAGCAATCCATTAAAAGAGTCAAGTAGAGAATAAAATCTACTATCTTTTATGATTTAAAAGGTTTTTCATGACTTTTATTGCTGGGACTCAGCTTAATAAATAATCCACATCATCGAATCACCCCTGCACTATTGCCAAGGATATTCTTTAGTATTACGACCACGAATTATCCATGTACTACGGCTAAAGATAATCATATTTTTATCAACGGTTCTGATCATGCCATAAAATAATTCATCTTTGTACTACGGCCAAAGAGAATTCATAATCATAATCATACCAAAAACTGTCCATCAATGCACTACGGGCCAATGAGGACTTTTTTCACATCATTTATAACATTACGGTCATGATTACACCGAATAATCCCTGGTCATAATCATACCAAGTCCATCTATGCACTATAGGCCATAGATGACTTTCAATAAAATATAAACATGAGGATGATGACAATGATATAAGAATTCAATAAAACAAGTTCAAGAATTAATTTATCTAGGAACTGATAACGTCCAAATTGTCAACATGATACTGCTTTGTAGATTAAAATTTAAGAATGCTCAGAAGAATATTTCCATGAAAAGATACTGGATGAAGCGCATATATCAAGGATATTCCACTAATTTCATGGAGTATAGAAGTCAAAGTTTTAACCAACTGAGTATAATAAAGAATGGAATAACAAAGAAATCACCATGCATGCGATAGACCGCACAGGCAGGTTATTCCAACATAATAATAAATAACGGAACCAGGTCCGGCGTAAAACGCACTGACAGGATATTCCAACAGAATAATAAAGAATGGAACCAGGTCCGGCGTAAAACGCACAGACAGGATATTCCGACAGAATAATAAAGAATGGAACCAAGTCCGGCGTAAACGCACTGACATGATATTTCGACTGAATAATAAATAATGAAATAACAGAAGAATTTCACCAAGTATAGGGTAGCCCGCGTATACAGGTTATTCCAACAGAATAATAAAGAATGGAATAACAGAAGTTCTCTTCATGAATACAAAAGAAAATAATACTCCTTACGAGTACAACAAATAATATCCCTTACCGTAAAAAAAATTTGATATCGGAGTAGTGAAGTAGCAGAATACTTTTCTTCTTTCTCTCTATAGTTTCTCTCTCTACAGTTTTACTGAATTCGTAAGAAAATAATGAAGGAACGAGCTTCTATTTATAGAAAAATAGACTGCATAGTAACTAACTCATGATCGGTCTAGATTGATTTACTTTAATCTGACGGTCCATATTTAAAGCAAAATTTTTAAATAAAATATAATATATTCTATTTATAATCTAATAAAACGAATAACTTTATAAAAATTTTTACTATGCAAACACTATACAGACACTATGCAGGCACTATGCATAATAAAATATAATATATTCTAATTATTGTCTAATAAAACAGATAACTTTATAAAAGTATTTTGTTTTACATAAAAAGATTTTACTATTAGTCTAATAAAACGAATAACTTTATAAAAGTATTCTGTTTTATATAAAAAGCTTTTCTGTTTTATTACATTAATAATACCAATTAAACAAAACTGAGTGACTTATCACGTAAGCCTCAATAATCAATACCATATGCTACTATGCAACCACACGTTTTACTGTACTTTTACTACCGAGTAGTTCAATAGTATTAACGATAAAACTTCCGTCGTTATTTTCATAAAATATTTTTGTCGTTTTCTCAATCCGACAATAATTCCGTTGTGGGGTCCACCAATAATTGTGCCGTCGTACGAATATTTCTTGACAAAAATAATATTTTCCGACCAATCGAATATAATACAACAACTTGTATATTTTATAAAATTTATAAATACTACCCACAACTATAACATTATCTCAAATTCACACCATAATATTTAAAAAAATATTTTGAAAAAATTAAATCTTTATTCATAAAATCTGGGGTTTCACAATCTCCCCTCCTCATGAAATTTCGCTCTCAAAATTTACGTACGTACCTGGTATGCCGAACAGATGAGGACACTTCGTCAGATTCTAACTCTAGAGGTTTAACCTTTGAGTGTTGAATACATTCTAGGATTTTAACAGATACATCTTCATACGTTAAATTATCCGCTATCTCGTCCGGTTCTAAATCAATAATATGGTTCGGGTCGTCCACATATTTACGTAACATCAATACGTTAAAAATGTTATGAATACGCGACATACTTTGCGGTAAAACGAGTCTATAAGCCACAGTTCTTACTCGATCGAGGATTTCAAATGTGTCAATTAAATCGAGGGTTGAGATTTCCTCTCTTCATCGATTCTTGCTTCTAGAATAATGCCCTATTGAACCTTCTTCTTCACATTCATCAGCTCTGAGTATGTAGCTTGATCGGCTTTAACTTTATCGATTAAAGTCGATTCTAATCGTATATTCGTTATCTTCACGTGGGTCCCTAGAGTCTTTAACTCTATCTTCAACATTTGTAAGTTATACGAAATGGGTCTTAATTTGTGTTAACAACATCTCACTCGCATACAATCTTCTACTCAACGCGTCAGCTACCACATTCGCACTTCCACGATGATATTGAATGGTACGATCGTAATCTTCAGCAGCTCGAGCCAACGTCTTTGGCACATAATACGTTCATTTTAGTTGAATAAATATTTGAGGTTTTAAGAAATGGGTTTTGTACTGGGGTCAATACAAAATTCAATTTCACGCTCTGGGATAGGCCAAGAAGTCTTCAAGAATACGTCAGGAACTTTATTAACGATAGAAATATCATTCAAAACTGTGACCCTTATCCAAGACTTAGATAGCACGTCACATTGATACCTATCAACTTGTCATCGTCATTCACGATATCGCCTACATAAAGTTTGGCTTCGGTGCATTCCACACAAGGAAGTCAACAACGAAAGGATCAGGCACTTTACTTATGGCTTGATATGACAATGATTGACTTTAGTGGCTTGGTTAGTTTGAATTCGCATAACAGGTTGGTTAGGAGTATGAAAGCTAACAACTTTATAAAAAAAACATGATGAGTTGTTAACCAATCGATTCCTAAAATCACATCAAAGGCAAGTATTTTCAAAGAGATACGATCGACAGGTAACGTGAAAGTGTTGATTTGAACAAGATTTATAAATAGTGGAGGTAACGAAGGTTTCTCCCAACTGAGTTTAAACAGATATATCAAAGTCTAACTTCTCCGAAGTTAACTTCAAACATTGAACACAACTAGGTGAAATAGAAGAGTGAGTAGAACCGGTATCTAACACGGTATAGACTTCACAAGAGTTTATGACTAACGTACCCGTGATAATTTTATTCAGGTTCCTTGTCACGAAAAAAAACGCTCTCTCTTAAACTACCGGTTTTGACTTTTCTAGGACGGCCTTTGGTGCCTCCATCTTAGCTGAACTTATCTTCGGTGAATGACAAAATCGGGCTAAGTGACCTTCTCTTTCACAATTATAACATGCTTTGAACGGCATCGCGCAGTTTGGACTGATATGTCCCTCCCCTCCGCATTTGAAGCATATGATAGGTGGTCGTTCTCCTTCTTTAACAACGGGTGCTGGTGCCGATGTCTTCACGTCATTGTTGAACCTTCTCTTCTTAAAATGTCCATTCTTATTGTTTTGGCTATGATTACCACTGAAGTGGTTACCATTTCTGGCATGTTGATTCCCTCCACGCTTATTGTCACCGCTTTGATGACTGTTATCACTAGAATTATCATTTTGTCGACTGCTCTCTTTTGGTTGGGTTGACTCGTTATCGCACTCTAATAACTGAGCCCTATTAACAACATCTGAATACAAACATAGTTTATGAGAGATAAGATATTGACGTATCTCTGGTTTCAAACCTCTTAAAAATATCCGCGTCATTCTCTCTTCATTATCAACCAAGTGGGACGCAAATCGGGATAACTCGGCAAACTTCGTATTGCGACACGGTCATGTTGTTTTGCTCCAACTTGATAAATTCCACCTCCTTCATGTGACGAATGCTTTCAAGAAAGTACTTGTCATTGAACAGCTCTTGGAACTTCTCTCAAGACATCTTGAGTGCGTCAGGATGGGTACGTTTTACAGATTCCCACCAGTGATCTGCCTCTTCACGCAACATAAAGGTGGCAAAGGGAACCTTTTGCTCCTTGGAGCATCCCAAGACATCAAATATCTTGGTGATCTGCTTTAACCACGTCTCCGCCTTAAGTGGTTCTGGCTTTCCCAAAAACTCCGGTGGTCCCAGCTCCTTGAATTGCTTAGCGGTGACCAACCGTGGGTTGCCATTGTTTCCTCCTGCATTATGAACAGGAGCCGCCTTCGCCTGATGTTGCATGAATTCTAAAAAACTCCTAAACGTACCGTCGTTCGTCAATTGATTAGTGTTGTTGTTTACAGGAGGATTATCGCCATCCTGTTGCACATTGTCCTGATTATTAATCTGTGGAGACACAACGGTCTCCTGTGCTCCATTGCTTATCTCAACATTTTCGGATGTCATTATCAAATATTGCAACAAAACAAGGGTTAATTAACATATCACATATCATCCCTATACTCTGACCGACCAATTAAATAACAAGTAAACTTAGGTAGGTCATACTAGCGAATGAATTACCCGTCTCTCCCCTCCTAGTTCTAGTCTCACATCTCAGCCGGGGATCATATCCCTAAGCTCTGATACCAACTATGACGCCCCCAAAATAGGTATACATCACCCATCTTGAGTCACCAGATACATGGTACAGAATTTAAATACAACTTAATAATACAACTGTCGTGTACAATACGACAAAACATCAACTGTGAGTTTGAATACAAATATTATCTTCTAGAGAGTATCCATACTCAAAAGGAGTCCTCATTACAATTATTATCACACTATTACATAGAATAGTGAGGACTACTAATGCTATCTTCTGGTCCATCACTCCGTTTCCCGACTCGTCCCAACTATATTCTCATTTCCTGAAAAGAACAGTGAAAGAAAGGGTGAGCTCAACTAGCCCAGTAAAAAATATTATGACTCAGATAATGCAGAATAAATTATCATTAGTCTTCAACAATGTTAAACTGATAAAATACAATAGACATCAAGTTTAACTACAGCGGAACCAACAATCCATTAAAAGAGTCAAGTAGAGAATAAAATCTACTATCTTTTATGATTTAAAAGGTTTTTCATGACTTTTATCGCTGAGACTCAGCTTAATAAATAATTCACATCATCGAATCACCCTTGCACTACTGCCAAGGATATTCTTTAGTATTACGACCACGAATTATCCATGCACTACGGCTAAAGATAATCATATTTTTATCAATGGTTCTGATCATGCCATAAAATAATTCATCTTTGCACTACGGCCAAAGAGAATCCATAATCATAATAATACCAAAAACTGTCCATCAATGCACTACGGGCCAATGAGGACTTTTTTCACATCATTTATAACATTACGGTCATGATTACACCGAATAATCCCTGGTCATAATCATACCAAGTCCATCTATGCACTATAGGCGATAGATGACTTTCAACAAAATATAAACATGAGGATGATGACAATGATATAAGAATTTAATAAAACAAGTTCAAGAATTAATTTATCTAGGAACTGATAACGTCCAAATTGTCAACATGATACTGCTTTATAGAGTAAAATTTAAGAATGCTCAGAAGAATATTTCCATGAAAAGATACTGGATGAAGCGCATATATCAAGGATATTTCACTAATTTCATGGAGTATAGAAGTCAAAGTTTTAACCAACTGAGTATAATAAAGAATGGAATAATAAAAGAAATCACCATGCATGCGATAGACTGCACAGGCAGGTTATTCCAACAGAATAATAAATAACGGAACCAGGTCCGGCGTAAAACGCACAGACAGGATATTCCAACAAAATAATAAAGAATGGAACCAGGTCCGACGTAAAACGTACAGACAGGATATTCCGACAGAATAATAAAGAATGGAACCAGGTCCGGCGTAAACGCACAGACAGGATATTCTGACAGAATAATAAATAATAAAATAACAGAAGAATTTCACCAAGTATAGGGTAGCCCGCGTATACAGGTTATTCCAACAGAATAATAAAGAATGAAATAACAGAAGTTCTCTTCATGAATAAGAAACAAAGAATACCCTTTACGAGTACAACAAATAATATCCCCTACCGTAAAAAAACTTGATATCGGAGTAGTGAAGTAGTAGAATACTTTTCTTCTCTCTCTCTATAATTTCTCTCTCTAGAGTTTCAGTGAATTCGTAAGAAATATAATAAAGGAATGAGCTTCTATTTATAGAAAAATAGACTGCATAGTAACTAACTCATTAACGGCCTAGATTGATTTACTTTAATCTGACGGTCCATATTTAAAACAAAATCTTTTAAATAAAATATAATATATTCTATTTATAATCTAATAAAATGAATAACTTTATAAAAGATTTTACTATGCAAACACTATGCAGGCACTATGCAAATACTATGCATAATAAAATATAATATATTCTAATTATTGTCTAATAAAACAGATAACTTTATAAAAATATTTTGTTTTATATAAAAAGATTTTACTATTAGCCTAATAAAACGAATAACTTTATAAAAGTATTCTGTTTTATATAAAAAGCTTTTCTGTTTTATTACATTAATAATACCAATAAAACAAAACTGAGTGACTTATCACGTAAGCCTCAATAATCAATACCATATGCTACTATGCAACCACACGTATTACTGTACTTTTACTACCGAGTAGTTCAACAGTATTAACGGTAAAACTTCCGCCGTTATATTCATAAAGTATTTTTGTCGTTTTCTCAATCCGATAATAATTTCGTTGTGAGGTCCACCAATAATTGTGCCGTCGTACGAATATTCTCTGACAAAAATAATATTCCCCGACCAATCGAATATAATACAACAATTTACGTACTTTTTAAAATTTATAAATACTACCCACAACTATAACATTATCTCAAATTCACATCATAATATTTAAAAAAATATTTCGAAAAAATTAAATCTTTATTCATAAAATTTGGGGTTTCACAATCTCCCCTCCTTATGAAATTTCGCCCTCGAAATTTACGTACGTACCTGGTATGCCGAACAGATGAGGACACTTCGTCATATTCTAACTCTTGAGGTTTAACCTTTGAGTGTTGAATACATTCCAGGATTTTAACAGGTACATCTTCATACGTTAAATTATCCGCTATCTAGTCCGGTTCTAAATCAATAATGTGGTTCGGGTCGTCCACATATTTACGTAACATCAATACGTTAAAAATGTTATAAACACGCGACATACTTTGCGATAAAACGAGTCTATAAGCCACAGTTCCTACTCGATCAAGGATTTCAAATGGGTCAATTAAATCGAGGGTTGAGATTTCCTCTCTTCATCGATTCTTACTTCTAGAATAACGCCCTATTGAACCTTCTTCTTCACATTCATCAGCTCTGAGTATGTAGCTTGATCGGCTTTAACTTTATCGATTAAAGTCGATTCTAATCGTATATTCGTTATCTTCACGTGGGTCCCTAGAGTCTTTAACTCTATCTTTATCATTTGTAAGTTATACGAAATGGGTCTTAATTTGTGTTAACAACATCTCACTCGCATACAATCTTCTACTCAACGCGTCAGCTACCACGTTCGCACTTCCACGATGATATTGAATGGTACGATCGTAATCTTCAGCAGCTCGAGCCAACGTCTTTGGCGCATAATACGTTCTTTTTAGTTGAATAAATATTTGAGGTTTTAAGAAATGAGTTTTGTACTGGGGTCAATACAAAATTCGATTTCACGCTCTGGGATAGGCCAAGAAGTCTTCAAGAATACGTCAGGAACTTTATTAACGATAGAAATATCATTCAAAACTGTGACCCTCATCCAAGACTTAGATAGCACGTCACATTGATACCTATCAATTTGTCATCGTCATTAACGAAATCGCCTACAGAAAGTTTGGCTTCGGTGCATTCCACACAAGGAAGTCAACAACGAAAGGATCAGGCACTTTACTTATGGCTTGATATAACAATGATTGACTTTAGTGTCTTGGTTACTTTGAATTCGCATAACAGGTTGGTTAGGAGTATGAAAACGAACAACTTTACAAAAAAAAACATGATGAGTTGTTAACCAATCGGTTCCTAAAATCACATCAAAGACAAGTATTTTCAAAGAGATACGATCGACAGGTAACATGAAAGTGTTGATTTGAACAAGATTTATAAATAGTGGAGGTAACGAAGGTTTCTCCCAACTGAGTTTAAACAGATATATCAAAGTCTAACTTCTCCGAAGTTAACTTCAAACATTGAACACAACTAGGTGAAATAAAAGAGTGAGTAGAACCGGTATCTAACACAGTATAGACTTCACAAGAGTTTTTGACTAACATACCCGTGATAATTTTATTCAGGTTCATTGTCACGAAAAAAAAACGCTCTCTCTTAAACTACCGGTTTTGACTTTTCTGGGACGGCCTTTGGTGCCTCCATCTTAGCTGAACTTGTCTTCAGTAAATGACAAAATCGGGCTAAGTGACCTTCTCTTCCATAATTATAACATGTTTTGGACGGCATCGCACAGTTTGGACTGATGTGTCCCTCCCCTCTGCATTTGAAGCATATGATAGGTGGTCGTTCTCCTTCTTTAACAACGGGTGCTGGTGCTGATGTCTTCACGTCATTGTTGAACCTTCTCTTCTTGAAATGTCCATTCTTATTGTTTTGGCCATGATTACCACCGAAGTGGTTACCATTTCTGGCATGTTGATTCCCTCCACGCTTATTGTCACCGCTTTGATAACTGTTATCACTAGTATTATCATTTTGTCGACTGCTCTCTTTTGGTTGGGTTGACTCGTTATCGCGCTCCAATAACTGAGCCCTATTAACAACATCTGAATACAAACACAGTTTATAAGAGATAAGATATTGACGTATCTCCGGTTTCAAACCTCTTAAAAATATCCGCGTCATTCTCTCTTTATTATCAACCAAGTGGGACGCAAATCGGGACAACTCGGCAAACTTGGCTTCGTACTGCTACACAGTCATGTTGTTTTGCTCCAACTTGATAAATTCCACCTCCTTCATGTGACGAATGCTTTCAAGAAAGTACTTGTCATTGAACAGCTCTTGGAACTTCTCTCAAGACATCTTGAGTGCGTCAGGCAGGGTACATTTTACAGATTCCCACCAGTGATCTGCCTCTTCACGCAACATAAAGGTGGCAAAGGGAACCTTTTGCTCCTTGGAGCATCCCAAGACATCAAATATCTTGGTGATCTGCTTTAACCACGTCTCCGCCTTAAGTGGTTCTGGCTTTCCCAAAAACTCCGGTGGTCCCAGCTCCTTGAATTGCTTAGCGGTGACCAACCGTGGGTTGCCATTGTTTCCTCCTGCATTATGAACAGGAGCCGCCTTCGCCTGATGTTGCATGAATTCTAAAAAACTCCTAAACGTACCGTCGTTCGTCAATTGATTAGTGTTGTTGTTTACAGGAGGATTACCGCCATCCTGTTGCACATTGTCCTGATTATTGATCTGTGGAGACACAACGGTCTCCTGTGCTCCATTGCTTATCTTAATATTTTCGGATGCCATTATCAAATACTGCAACAAAATAAAGGTTAATTAACATATCACATATCATCCCTATACTCTGACTGACCAATTAAATAACAAGTAAACTTAGGTAGGTCATACTAGCGAAGGAATTACCCGTCTCTCCCCTCCTAGTTCTAGTCTCACATCTCAGCCAGGGATCATATCCCTAAGCTCTGATACCAACTGTGACGCCCCCAAAATAGGTATACATCACCCATCTTGAGTCGCCTGATACATGGTACAGAATTCAAATACAACTTAATAATACAACTGTCGTGTACAATACGACAAAACATCAACTGTGAGTTTGAATACAAATATTATCTTCTAGAGAGTATCCATACTCAAAAGGAGTCCTCATTACAATTATTATCACACTATTACATAGAATAGTGAGGACTATTAATGCTATCATCTGGTCCATCACTCCGTTTCCCGACTCGTCCCAACTATATTCTCATTTCCTGAAGAGAACAGTGAAAGAAAGGGTGAGCTCAACTAGCCCAGTAAGAAATATTATGACTAAGATAATGCAGAATAAATTATCATTAGTCTTCAACAATGTTAAACTGATAAAAAACAATAGACATCAAGTTTAACTACAGCGGAATTAGCACTCCATTAAAAGAGTCAAGTAGAGAATAAAATCTACTATCTTTTATGATTTAAAAGATTTTTCATGACTTTTATCACTGGGACTCAGCTTAATAAATAATCCACATCATCGAATCACCCCTGCACTTCGGCCAAGGATATTCTTTAGTATCACGACCACGAATTATCCATGCACTACGGCTAAAGATAATCATATTTTCATCAACGGTCTTGATCATGCCATAAAACAATTCATCTTTGCACTACGACCAAAGAGAATCCATTGCCATAATCACACAAAAAACTATCCATCAATGCACTACGGGCCAATGAGGACTTTTTCCATATCATTTATAACATTACGGTCATGATTACACCAAATAATCCCTGGTCATAATCATACCAAGTCCATCTATGCACTACAGACCATAGATGACTTTCAACAAAATATAAACATGAGGATGATGATAATGATATAAGAATTCAATAAAACAAGTTCAAGAATTAATTTATCTAGGAACTGATAACGTCCAAATTGTCAACATGATACTGCTTTGTAGAGTATAATTCAAGAATGCTCAGAAGAATATTTTCATGAAAAGATACTGGATGAAGCGCAAATATCAAGGATATTCCACTAATTTCATGGAGTATAGAAGTCAAAGTTTTAACCAACTGAGTATAATAAAGAATGAAATAACAAAGAAATCACCATGCATGCGATAGACCACACAGGCAGGTTATTCCAACAGAATAATAAATAACGGAACCAGGTCCGGCGTAAAACGCACAGACAGGATATTCCAACAGAATAATAAAGAATGGAACCAGGTCCGGCGTAAAACGCACAGACAGGATATTCCGACAGAATAATAAAGAATGGAACCAGGTCCGGCGTAAACGCACAGACAGGATATTCCGACAGAATAATAAATAATGAAATAACAGAAGAATTTCACCAAGTATAGAGTAGCCCGCGTATACATGTTATTCCTACAGAATAATAAAGAATGGAATAACAGAAGTTTTCTTCATGAATTAGAAACAAAGAATACCCTTTACGAGTACAACAAATAATATTCCTTACCGTAAAAGAAACTTGATATCGGAGTAGTAAAGTAACAGAATACTTTTATTCTCTCTCTCTATAATTTCTCTCTCTAGAGTTTCAGTGAATTCGTAAGAAAATAATGAAGGAATGAGCTTCTATTTATAGAAAAATGGACTACATAGTAACTAACTCATGAACGGTCTAGATTGATTTACTTTAATCTGACGGTCCATATTTAAAGCAAAATCTTTTAAATAAAATATAATATATTCTATTTCTAATCTAATAAAACGAATAACTTTATAAAATATTTTACTATGCAAATACTATGCAGATACTATGCAAACACTATGCATAATAAAATATAATATATTCTAATTATTGTCTAATAAAACAGATAACTTTATAAAAGTATTTTATTTTATATAAAAAGATTTTACTATTAGCCTAATAAAAAGAATAACTTTATAAAAGTATTCTGTTTTATATAAAAAGTTTTTCTATTTTATTACATTAATAATACCAATAAAATAAAATTGAGTGACTTATCACGTAAGCCTCAATAATCAATATCATATGCTACTATGCAACCACACGTATTACTGTACTTTTACTACCGAGTAGTTCAACAGTATTAACGGTAAAACTTCCGCTGTTATTTTTATAAAATATTTTTGTCGTTTTCTCAATCCGACAATAATTCCGTTGTGGGGTCCACCAATAATTGTGCCGTCGTACGAGTATTCTCCGATAAAAATAATATTCCCCGACCAATCGAATATAATACAACAACTTGCATACTTTTTAAAATTTATAAATACTACCCACAACTATAACATTATCTCAAATTCACACCATAATATTTAAAAAAATATTTTGAAAAAATTAAATCTTTATTCATAAAATCTGGGGTTTCACAATAGGGATAAGCCTCCCTAGCGATTAACGACTTTCCAGATAATATAGATTTCAACATTAATCATAAAAGAACCTTTGAGTAAATAGTTACCGTACAATTCAATCCTTCCACCATACAATGTCCCAATTAAATATAAGACATGAAATTACTGTCAAGTCTTATTTTATTTAATTATATGTATTTCGACTCTTAAATGCACAACTCCAAATAATACAAATTTGAAACTCCTTTCTAATTTTATTCTGCCTTGGCCAAGGACTACTGTGTTGTCATTTATCGAATCACATAGAATATTTTTCTTCTTTTACTAGAAGTAGTAGATTCTTTATTGATCATACATTATCTCCATGTACAACTTATTATACCCAAGCATACCCTTTGATATACCCTAAGGGTCTTAAAGAATAAGTCAAAGTATAACTCATCATACACAAGATACTATGATGATCTCAAGTCCAAGGATCACTTGTACTACTATCACTACAAGAATTCCTATTGACAGACAAGTAAAACTCCATTAGGTATTCCTTAGCGAGCCACGTTCAGTGAACTTATTCTCTAATAAGCACCTACATACTTGCTTTAGTGTCTCCACACAAATGATCATGAGATCAATCATCCTCATCCAATGAGTAAGCAACGTATGTACCAATCTATCCAGATTCACTAATCCCCAATTTAGTAATTCAACGATTGGGAACTATTTTAGTTTTAAGCTTTCTAAGAATTTAGATCTCATTAGAATAATCATCACCATTATTCTAAAAGCATTGCTTAAAACTATGGGTTTATCACATATTATAAAACAACATCATGTAGATAATTAAAAGCCTTTAATAAATTAATACTTTTTATTAATAAATGAATAAGATTGTTACAAAGTATATGCTTTATCATCAAACATGATTGACTTGTGTGCATACTACTTTCAATCTCCCACTTGCACTAAAGCCAATCATCATGGTATCTCATACTCTACTTCGCTAAGTGACGATTACTCTGCTGTTGGATAAGCTTCAGTAAATAAATATGTAATATTGTTCCTGAGAGTCCACTATCTCTATAGTGATTTCTCATCTTTCAATGATTCTTTTAATCAAATGAAAGTACCACAACACATGTTTAGATCCGAGATGAGACGTAGAAACTATTCCTAGGTCTTTAATGAACTTTTATCCAAACAATCAACTTGTAGCTTCATTTACAGCTATATACTTTGTCTTTATCACTAAACCAATAACTCTTTGTTGTTTGAAACCTTACAAATTCACTGCACCACCGTTCAAGGTAACACTTTACCTTAAAGTGGATTTTCTGTTATCTTGGTCTGTCTGAAAAACTTGAGTCTGTTTAGTCCTCTAGTTTTAATTTAGACCTACCATGAATATGATCACATCCTTAGTGCCAATTTTTCACTATCTTACAGTGATCTTCTCCAGAATATGACCGATAAACATCAAGTCTCGTATATTTTATTGCATACATGATTGTCACTCATGCGATCTCTCTTTTCAAGAGTCTATGGGGACTATTAAGAAAGATACACTCCAGGAATCATCAACATGAGACATCTGTTGGAGTTTGCCATGTTAAACGACTTTAGCATCAAATGAATATACGTTCCTTGGGTTAAGTCGAGCATCCTTTTAAATCTATCTATATAGATTTGTATCCCCAATTAAGATACTCTTCCCAAATCATTCATAGAGGAATGTTTAGACAACTTTATCTTTACTGATTGTAGCATTAGTATGTCATTCCTTATCCGTAATATATCAACATATAATACTAGGAATGTCACGACGCTCCCACTGACCCTTTTGTACACACTAGGTTCATTCTTATTTTTGATAAAATCAAACTCTTTTGATTTGTTTCATCAAAACGAATGTTCCATTTTGAGAAGCTTGCTTCAATCCATTTCTCTGAGTGTCTACAACTCTTACCTCATCGTATGTAACTGGATCATCATCTTTTATGATACGTACCTCATCATCATCATCCATGATGAATCCATACCTCCCACGTATCTTCGGTATTATTCTAGCTTTACGATTCGGTTGTGGTATAATAGTTCTATCTACAGGTTCTTCTTATTTGACTTATAATATTTTGTGGTTCTTGAACTCTTCAAGATGTATTATCCTCCCACTAGCCCTTCAATGATAAACATCTTTATCTTAGAAGGAAACGTGTTTCACATCAAACACCTTTTTGCTAAGTAAGATTATAGAACATATACCCTAAACTTACTTTAGGATGTCCCACAAATCTGTATTTGTCAAATCTTATCACAAGCTTATCCTTTGAAACCTTTTCACATAAGCTGGACAACCCCTTATCTTAACTTACTTAAAATTAGGAATCCTTCATATCCATAACTTTTATGGAGTCTTAGGACCGGATTTTGAGGTTACCTTTAATAGATATGTAGCCATTTCTAGGATATTATCCTAGAAGGATACTGGAATATTGGTAAAATTATTATGGATGCACCATGCCCAATAAGGTACGATTTTTTCTTTCAGATACATCAATCAATTATTGCGTATCAGGAGGCGTCCATTATGAGAAAACCATTTGAGATGATCTAGAAACTTATTGCATAAGTATTCCTTCATTGATCAGATCAAAGAATCCTAATACTTTGCCAATTTGTTTCACTTCTGAATTCTTTGAACCTTTCAAATAATTCACACTTGTATTTCAACAAATATACACATTTAACTCTTTGAATGATCATCTCTTTTTTCTTATACTAGTTTGTTCAATTTGCAAAATTATTTTCACTCAAGTCATGTATACAAAATTGATTAAGTAATATTCCAGTTCTATACAAAACATTATTATTATAAATAGAACAACAATTATTCTTAAATATAATACCAAAGATTTTATTGTCCAACAACAAAATAGAAATAATATTTCTAACAAGAATTGGAATAAAATAACAACTTATTGACTTAATAAATTTGCCCGTAGGCATTGCTAAACTATAAGTTTCTACGGCTAATGTGGCAACCTTTGTTTCATTTCCCACACATAGGATGTAAGACCCCAACTTATTAATGAATAAAATCAAATTTTCTCTAAATATTATTGTGAATAATAAGGGGTTAATTTGATATAATACTTTGGTTATGGGTGAAATGTGCAAATTTTGTAAAATAAGCAAGTGGTTATAAAATATTTATTTTTGGTCAGTGAATATTCGGTTGGTCGTGGAATATTCTTGCTGTCGGGGAATATTCGTACGACGACGCAGCCTTGTGTGGGCCCCATAACGGAAAGCGATTGGATGAAGAAAACGACAAGTATAAGTTGTTTATAAATAACGGCGTAGTTGTTACCGTTAATACTGTTGGAATACCCGGTGGTTAAAATACAGTAGCACACGGTATTGCACCAATTATTGATTCTTACGTAAGAAGGCACTACTCAATAATTGTTACAGTAGTTATTATTCAATATTTTATTTTATTGATTCAATAATTGCTGCGTTGATATTTTATATTATTGTTGTTTCAATAATTGTTGCTGCACAGTATTTTCATTTATCAGATCAATAATTCATATTATTTGAATAATATTATTAGATAACATTATTGGCAATGTCTAGAAAGTTCTGTCTAAGGAGAGGTTTGGTCATCTAATTGCGCGCCAGTAAGGAGAAATCCTTATTGGAAAGCCCCCTCTTTCCTGGGAACGGCCTGGTTGTCATAAATGTGATTCTGTAATATTATTTGTGAATAATTAATTATTGATTCATATGATAAGGAAATATTTATTTTATGTGGATATAAATGAGGGATATATTTTTGTGGTTAAAAATGAAGGAGTTAATGTTGAGGTTTTTATCAGTATTTTTGTCGGAATGGAGGTATTAAAAATCAGGGTTTTTGAGATATTTTGCGGGGGTTATAATTTTTAATCCGACCGTTGGATCGTGGTAATTTTTGGATATGTTATACATATATAAGTTGAGTATATGTCCACAAATTTTGAACCGTTAAAAATGAACGTATGATTTATTATGAATTTTACAAGATGACTGGTTCAGAAATTGTTGAATTTTCGGAGTTTATCATTTTGATGGAAAATTCTAGAATTGGTGGGCCCCACTTGTGGTTGGTGAAGAAATGTGCTGAATTATATTTCAAATGTGGTGGGTGGGAATAGTAGCAGGTAAAGCCATCAGGTTGCAGGTCAAACCTACCAAAATTTTCCTATAAATAGAGGGCTAAGTTAGAATTGAAAATCACACCAGAAACAAGTTTTCTCTCTTTCTCTCTCTAGATTATTGAGTGTATTTTGTGAGTATTTAGATACTTTGAGAGTTTCTATTCATCAGAGCAAGTTTCTTTCAGCCTTATACCGGTATTCCGACCAGAAGTACTGATATTTTGAGGTAAGGGATATTATTTTCTTCTTAATGATATTATTTTCTTCAATATCATTATGCTGAAATATTGATATGAGTTTTTATCAAATTTGGAACTTTTTGTGTCGGGGGTTACTATTCACGTATACGGTACTATCACGTATACGGCACTATTCACGTATACGGCACTATTCACGAATACGGCACTATTCACCGAAAAATAAAATTTTCCCTTTTTGTCCAAGATGTCTATTATGGTTACTATCTTTGATTGTATCCATGTTTTGATCTTTATTTTTGAATTCTGCTTCACAATTGATTATTATGAAGTATTATTGATCTTGGATAAACTGTTATACGAATCCCTACTATTTGTCCTTCTGTCTCATTGGATTCGTTCTCTTTAAGATATTTTTCATCATCCTCAGTCCTAAATGATGATATTACTGAATATCTTTGGCCTGTAGTGCAAAGATGTATAATTACTTGATGAATATCTTTGGCCTGTAGTGCAAAGATGAACAGGTGTTGAGATGAACATGACCGACTGATGATACAAATGAATATCTTTGGCCTGTAGTGCAAAGATGAATATTTGGTTAAAGATGATTATTAATTGATGTTACAGGGATAAAATATTGATGATGGACTTTTAAATCTTAGAAGATAGTAGAATTCTTTCTCTACTTGACTCTTCTAATGGTTTGCTGTTTCCGCTGCAGTTGTTGATCTAAAACTTGTTGTCGATTATATTTTATCAGATTTTTCCCTGTTGAAGACTAACGATAATTTGTTGTATATTATCTTAGTCATAATATTCTTTACTGGGCTAGTTGAGCTCACCCTTTTCCTTTTTGTTCCATTTTTCTTCTCAGGAGGTGAGAACATAGCAGGATCTAGTCGGGGTATGGAGTGATGGTTCTAGAAAGATGTATTAGCAGTCCTCACTATTTCTGTAAAATAGTGTTTGAATAATTGTAATGAGGATTTATTTGAGTGTGGATATTGTCTAGAAGACAATATTTGTATTTAAACTCACAGTATGTGTTGTCGTATTTTGCACGACAATTGTATTATTGAAGTTGTAGTTTGCTTTCTGTACCATGTATTTGGCGACTCAGAATGGGTGTTGTATACCTATTTTGGGGGCGTCACAGTTGGTATCAGAGCTTAGGGATATGATCCCTGGCTGAGATGTGAGACAAGAACTAGGAGGGGAGAGACGGGGAATTCCTTCGCTAGTATGACCTGACTAAGTTTATTTGGTGTTTATTTGGTCGGTCAGAGTATAGGGATAATATATGACATGACTATTAACCCTTGTTTTATGGCAGTATTTAAGAATGGCAGCTGAGAACGTTAATAATGGAGTAAATCAGACCGTGGAGACACCTTTGATCACTACCCAGGGGAACGTGCAACAGGAAGGCAATATTCCTCCTGTAAACAACGTTACCGAGCAAACGATGAATGATGGAATGTTTAGGAGCTTTTTGCAGTTCATGCAAAATCAGACGAGGGAGACTCGTGTGCAGAATACGGGTGGAAATGATAACAACGCGCGGTTTGTCACAGCTAAGCAGTTCAAAGAATTGGGACCACCAGAATTTAAGGGAAAGCCGGATCCGATCATGGCGGAAACGTGGGTCAAGCAAATTACCAAGATATTTGATGTCTTGGGATGCACGGAGGAACAGAAGGTTCCATTCGCCACATTTATGTTCCGCGGTGAGGCAGACTACTGGTGGGAGTCTGTGAAGCGTACCCAGCCTGACGCACTCAACATGTCCTGGGAAACATTTCAAAAACTGTTCAATGACAAGTACTTTCCTGAAAGTATTCGTCATATGAAGGAGGTTGAGTTTATTAGACTGGAACAAAACAACATGACGGTGTCCCAGTACGAGGCGAAGTTTGCAGAGTTATCCAGGTTTGCACCTCATTTGGTCGAAAATGAGGAACGAATGACAAGGATGTTTCTGAGAGGTCTAAAACCCGAGATTCGGCAATATCTTATCTCTCATAAATTTTCTTTATATTCAGATGTTGTAAACAGGGCTCAATTATTAGAGCGAGATAATGAGTATGTGCAACCGAGGGACCACAACCAGGGTCATACCGGTGGCGGCAGTCATCGAAGCAATGAAAACCAGCAGGGAGGAAAACATTCGGACAAAAGCGGTAACCACTCTGGTGGTAATCGTGGTCGTGATAATAGAAGGAGCGAGTCGGGAGGAGATTTCAAGAAGAGAAGGTACAACAATGATAACGTGAAGACGTCAGCACAAACATCAACTGTTTCTAGGGGAGGAGAACGACCACCGGTCGTATGTTACAAATGTGGGAAAGAGGGACATATCAGCCCAAACTGCCCACAACAATCCAAGGTATGTTATAACTGTGGAAAGGAAGGTCATATAGCTCGAGAGTGTTCTGTAGCAAAACCAAGTTCAGCGGGGATGGTGACTCCAAAAGTTATCCCGGATAAGTCGAAATCAGCGGTTCCTGGAAGGGCGTTTGTCGTTACTGGCCAAAACGCGAGAAACCCGAACGAGGTGATCACGGGTAAGCTAATCTTGAATTCTTGCGAAGTTTATACTTTACTAGATACCGGTTCTACCCATTCTTTTATCTCTCCTGCTTGTGCTCAACGTTTAAACTTGACTCCGGAGAAATTGGACTTTAACTTATCTGTTGAAACTCCGTTGGGTGAAACCTTCGTTACATCTACAGTTTATAAATCTTGCATGATCCAAGTTGGCACTATCACATTACCTGTTGATCTTATCTCTTTAAAGATACTTGCTTTTGATGTGATTTTAGGAATTGATTGGTTAACCACTCATCATGCTAAAATTGATTGTTTTCGTAAGGTTGTTAGTTTTCATATTCCTAACCAACCTGTCATACGAATTCAAACTACTAAACCACTAAAATCAGTCACTGTCATATCAAGCCACAAAGCTATTCGTTTATTGAAAAACGGATGTCAAGCTTTCTTAGCCCATGTTATGGATTTGAACAAAGACAAGTCAGATTTGAATAATATTTCTATTGTTAGAGAATTTCCCGATGTATTTCCTGAAGAACTTCCCGGTCTACCCCCGGAACGAGAAATTGAATTCTTTATTGACCTTGAACCCGGTACAAAGCCCATTTCTAAAACCCCATATCGAATGGCTCCTATTGAACTTCAGGAGTTAAAAGTCCAACTACAGGAGTTGTTGGACATCGGTTTTATTCGTCCTAGTACGTCTCCTTGGGGTGCTCCTGTTTTATTCGTAAAGAAGAAAGACGGGAGTATGCGACTTTGTATCGACTATCGAGAATTGAATCATGTCACTATCAAGAATAGGTATCCGCTACCTCGCATTGATGACCTGTTTGACCAGTTGCAAGGAGCACAATTCTTTTCAAAGATCGATCTTCGTTCTGGATATCATCAGCTGAAGATTAAAACTGAGGATATTCCAAAGACTGCCTTCAGAACTCGGTACGGGCATTATGAATTCTTAGTAATGTCTTTTGGATTGACTAATGCTCCTGCTGCCTTCATGGATATGATGAACCGTGTATTCAAAGAATATTTGGATCAGTTCGTTGTTGTCTTTATTGATGACATCCTCATCTATTCCAAAAGCCGTGAAGATCATGAGCGCCATTTGAAGCTGGTACTGCAAAGGCTTCGTGAAAACAAGCTATATGCCAAACTGAAGAAATGCGAGTTCTGGCTTGAGGAAGTAGCATTCCTTGGGCACGTGGTGTCAAAACATGGAGTATCTGTCGACCCGGCGAAGATTGAAGCCATACAAAGTTGGGAGCAACCGAAGTCGGTAACCGAAGTACGTAGCTTTCTGGGCTTAGCTGGTTATTATCGGAGATTTGTGGAAGGATTTTCTCGAATCGCTACTCCGTTAACTCAGCTGACTCGGAAAGATACAAAATTCGTATGGAGTGAGGAATGCGAGAAGAGTTTCCAAGAACTCAAGAGGAGACTCATTTCGGCACCTGTTCTGACAATACCATCTGGTTCGGATGGATTTGTTATCTACAGCGATGCTTCAGGCAAAGGGTTAGGATGTGTTCTCATGCAACATGGGAAAGTCATAGCCTATGCCTCACGACAACTCAAAGAATATGAGAGGAATTATCCTACTCATGATTTGGAGTTGGCAGCAGTCGTTTTTGCGTTGAAGATCTGGAGACACTACCTGTATGGGGAGAAAGTGGAGATCTATACAGATCATAAAAGCCTCAAATATTTCTTCACCCAAAAGGAACTCAACATGCGGCAACGACGTTGGCTTGAGCTGTTGAAAGATTACGATCATACCATCCAATATCATCCTGGAAAAGCAAACGTAGTAGCTGACGCATTGAGTAGAAGATCATATGCGGGTACGAGTGCAATGTTTTTAACACAAAGGCCCATTTTGTATGACTTGCAAAGGATGGAGATAGAGATGAAGGCTCCAAGTACCCACATGATGATATCAAATATACGAGTAGAACCGACTTTAATCGATAAAGTTAAAGCTGCTCAAGCTACGGATATAGAGCTGATGCGTATGAAGAAGAAAGTGCAAGAAGGTGCTATTCCAGAAGCAAGAATCGATGAAGAAGGAATACTTCGAGTCAACTCCAGACTTTGTGTTCCTAACGATTTTGACTTGAAGCATAGAATAATGATGGAGGCACACAACACACCGTTTGCAATCCATCCTGGGAGTACCAAAATGTATCACGATCTTCGACATACATTTTGGTGGAGCAATATGAAAAGAGAGATCGCGGAGTTTATCTCGAGATGTTTAACTTGTCAACGTGTAAAAGCGGAGCATCAAGTACCAAAGGGTCCATTGCAACCACTTGAGATTCCGAAATGGAAGTGGGAACACATTACTATGGATTTTGTTACAGGTCTTCCCAAGGTTTCTCAAGGCATAGATGCGATTTGGGTTATTGTTGATAGATTAACCAAGTCCGCTCATTTCTTGCCGATACGTGAGACTTATTCCCTTGAACGTCTTGCTAGTATGTACGTGAACGAGATTGTGAGATTGCATGGCATGCCAGTATCCATAGTTTCGGATCGTGACCCAAGATTCACTTCACGATTTTGGGTTAGCTTGCAGAAAGCTATGGGCACGGATTTACGATTCAGTTCAGCATACCATCCTCAAACGGACGGACAATCAGAGAGGACTATTCAAACTCTTGAAGATCTATTAAGACTTTGTGTCCTAGATCTCAAAGGGAGTTGGGATAAGTACCTACCATTGGTGGAATTCTCCTACAACAACAGTTATCAGGCGAGCATAGGTGTGGCTCCATTTGAGGCGTTGTATGGAAGAAAATGTCGTTCTCCAGTATGCTGGGACGAGGTGGGTGAAGCAACATTGTTGGGACCAGAATTGGTACGCATTACTACAGAGAAGATCCAAACGATTCGACAACGTATACAAACGGCACAGGATCGACAAAAGAGTTATGCGGATCTTCATCGGAAGGACGTGGAATTTAATATTGGGGATCATGTATTGTTACGTGTTGCACCATGGAAGGGAGTTACAAGATTTGGGAAGAGAGGAAAGCTCAATCCAAGATTTGTTGGTCCATTTGAGATTCTTGAGCGAATAGGAAATGTGGCATATAGACTCGCATTACCTCCAAGCATGTCTCGTGTTCATAATGTTTTTCACATATCTATGCTTCGTAAATATGTTAAAGACCCGAACCACATTATTGAGTTAGAACCAGACGAGATAGCTGAAGATTTAACGTACGAGGAGGTACCTGTTAAGATCTTGGATAGGAAAGAGCATGTCCTACGCACGAAGGTTATACCACAAGTTAAGGTTTTGTGGAGAAACCATGCTATTGAAGAAATGACCTGGGAGTTGGAATCAGAAATGAAAGCGAGGTATCCTCACCTTTTTGAAACATCAGGTACGTACGTCAATTTCGAGGACGAAATTTCATAAGGAGGGGAGGTTGTAAGACCCCAACTTATTAATGAATAAAATCAAATTTTCTCTAAATATTATTGTGAATAATAAGGGGTTAATTTGATATAATACTTTGGTTATGGGTGAAATGTGCAAATTTTGCAAAATAAGCAAGTGGTTATAAAATATTTATTTTTGGTCGGTGAATATTCGGTTGGTCGTGGAATATTCTTGCTGTCGGGGAATATTCGTACGACGACGCAGCCTTGTGTGGGCCCCATAACGGAAAGCGATTGGATGAAGAAAACGACAAGTATAAGTTGTTTATAAATAACGGCGTAGTTGTTACCGTTAATACTGTTGGAATACCCGGTGGTTAAAATACAGTAGCACACGGTATTGCACCAATTATTGATTCTTACGTAAGAAGGCACTACTCAATAATTGTTACAGTAGTTATTATTCAATATTTTATTTTATTGATTCAATAATTGCTGCGTTGATATTTTATATTATTGTTGTTTCAATAATTGTTGCTGCACAGTATTTTCATTTATCAGATCAATAATTCATATTATTTGAATAATATTATTAGATAACATTATTGGCAATGTCTAGAAAGTTCTGTCTAAGGAGAGGTTTGGTCATCTAATTGCGCGCCAGTAAGGAGAAATCCTTATTGGAAAGCCCCCTCTTTCCTGGGAACGGCCTGGTTGTCATAAATGTGATTCTGTAATATTATTTGTGAATAATTAATTATTGATTCATATGATAAGGAAATATTTATTTTATGTGGATATAAATGAGGGATATATTTTTGTGGTTAAAAATGAAGGAGTTAATGTTGAGGTTTTTATCAGTATTTTTGTCGGAATGGAGGTATTAAAAATCAGGGTTTTTGAGATAGTTTGCGGGGGTTATAATTTTTAATCCGACCGTTGGATCGTGGTAATTTTTGGATATGTTATACATATATAAGTTGAGTATATGTCCACAAATTTTGAACCGTTAAAAATGAACGTATGATTTATTATGAATTTTACAAGATGACTGGTTCAGAAATTGTTGAATTTTCGGAGTTTATCATTTTGATGGAAAATTCTAGAATTGGTGGGCCCCACTTGTGGTTGGTGAAGAAATGTGCTGAATTATATTTCAAATGTGGTGGGTGGGAATAGTAGCAGGTAAAGCCATCAGGTTGCAGGTCAAACCTACCAAAATTTTCCTATAAATAGAGGGCTAAGTTAGAATTGAAAATCACACCAGAAACAAGTTTTCTCTCTTTCTCTCTCTAGATTATTGAGTGTATTTTGTGAGTATTTAGATACTTTGAGAGTTTCTATTCATCAGAGCAAGTTTCTTTCAGCCTTATACCGGTATTCCGACCAGAAGTACTGATATTTTGAGGTAAGGGATATTATTTTCTTCTTAATGATATTATTTTCTTCAATATCATTATGCTGAAATATTGATATGAGTTTTTATCAAATTTAGAACTTTTTGTGTCGGGGGTTACTATTCACGTATACGGTACTATTCACGTATACGGCACTATTCACGTATACGGCACTATTCACGAATACGGCACTATTCACCAAAAAATAAAATTTTTCCTTTTTGTCCAAGATGTCTATTATGGTTACTATCTTTGATTGTATCCATGTTTTGATCTTTATTTTTGAATTCTGCTTCACAATTGATTATTATGAAGTATTATTGATCTTGGATAAACTGTTATACGAATCCCTACTATTTGTCCTTCTGTCTCATTGGATTCGTTCTCTTTAAGATATTTTTCATCATCCTCAGTCCTAAATGATGATATTACTGAATATCTTTGGCCTGTAGTGCAAAGATGTATAATTACTTGATGAATATCTTTGGCCTGTAGTGCAAAGATGAACAGGTGTTGAGATGAACATGACCGACTGATGATACAAATGAATATCTTTGGCCTGTAGTGCAAAGATGAATATTTGGTTAAAGATGATTATTAATTGATGTTACAGGGATAAAATATTGATGATGGACTTTTAAATCTTAGAAGATAGTAGAATTCTTTCTCTACTTGACTCTTCTAATGGTTTGCTGTTTCCGCTGCAGTTGTTGATCTAAAACTTGTTGTCGATTATATTTTATCAGATTTTTCCCTGTTGAAGACTAACGATAATTTGTTGTATATTATCTTAGTCATAATATTCTTTACTGGGCTAGTTGAGCTCACCCTTTTCCTTTTTGTTCCATTTTTCTTCTCAGGAGGTGAGAACATAGCAGGATCTAGTCGGGGTATGGAGTGATGGTTCTAGAAAGATGTATTAGCAGTCCTCACTATTTCTGTAAAATAGTGTTTGAATAATTGTAATGAGGATTTATTTGAGTGTGGATATTGTCTAGAAGACAATATTTATATTTAAACTCACAGTATGTGTTGTCGTATTTTGCACGACAATTGTATTATTGAAGTTGTAGTTTGCTTTCTGTACCATGTATTTGGCGACTCAGAATGGGTGTTGTATACCTATTTTGGGGGCGTCACATAGGATTACTTATATTTGTTTAGCTTTCTACTTCTGCTTGGTTCCTTCATAAATCTATATTTATGATAACCAAAGTCGGTATCTAATACCCAAGTAGAACCTTGACTTAAAGAAAAATTTATTTCAGTCATGAACAAAAAATTATATTTATAATCGAAGCTTCACTAAGCTTCTTCTAGTTAGCCTCTGCAAGATGCTTCTTGCAGTTTCTTTCCAGTGTCCAGGCTTATTGCAGTGGAAGCAAACTCCTTTGCTATCCATATCAGTTTTGTTCTTATTATCATTTGTTTTTGCCTTTTAATTTACCTTCTTTGAATCGTTCTTCTTTTCAGAAGATCATTTGGCTCCTACTAGTAAGACATGATCTTTCTTAGTTGGAAAGTGACTCTCAATATTTTTTAACATGTTAAGCAAATCAACGAGGTTGATATCTAACTTATTCATATGAAAAATTCACAACAATTATGAAAGGAGTCCGGGAGTGAATGCAAGATCAAATCTTGGCTCAACTTTTCATCCATGATAAAACCCGTTGTCCTAATTGATCAATCAAATTGATTATGTTAAGGACTTTTGTAAGACCCCAAATTTTATGAAATAAAAGTATTCAATTTTTCTATTTAGTAAATGATTAAATTGATAAATGTAAGACCCCGAATTTTATGAAATAAAAGTATTCAATTTTTCTTATAATTACTATTCAGTAAATGGTTAAATTGATAAAAGTTTAAAGTTATGGGTGAAATGTGAAAATTTTTCAAAATAAGCAAGTGGTTATAAAATAATCATTGTTGTCGGGAAATATTCGTTTGGTCGTGAAATATTCTTTCTGTCGGGGAATATTCGTACGACGACGCAGCTATTTGTGGGCCCCATAACAGAATAACTGTCGGGTGAAGAAAATGATAAATTTGAGTTTTTATAAATAACGGCGTAGTTGTTACCGTTAACACTGTTGGAATACCCGGTGGTTAAAATACAGTAATACGCGTTATTGCACAGTAGCACACGGTATTGCATAGTATTTTTAAAATTATTGATTCTTACGTAAGAAGGCAATACTCAATAATTGTTACAGTAATTACTGTTCAATATTTTATTTTATTGATTCAATAATTGCTACATTGAAATTTTGTATTATTGTTGTTCAATAATTGTTGCTGCACAGTATTTCCCATTATCAGATCAATAATTCATATTATTTGAATAGTATTATTAGATAGCATTATTGGCAATGTCTAGAAAGTTCTGTCTAAGGAGAGGTTTGGTCATCTAATTGCGCGCCAGTAAGGAGAAATTCTTATTGGAAAGCCCCCTCTTTCCTGGGAACGGCCTGGTTGTCATAAATGTGATTCTGTAATATTATTTGTGAATAATTAATTATTGATTCATATGATAAGGAAATATTTATTTTATGTGGATATAAACGAGGGATATATTTTTGTGGTTAAAAATGAAGGAGTTAATGTTGAGGTTTTTATCAGTATTTTTATCGGAATGGTGGTATAAAAAGTCAGGGTTTTTGAGATATATTGCGGGGGTTATAATTTTTAATCCGATCGTTGGATCGTTGTGATTTTTGGATATGTTATACATATATAAGTTGAGTATATGCCCACAAATTTTGAACCGTTAAAAATCAACGTATGATTTATTATGAATTTTACGAGATGACTGGTTCAGAAATTGTTGAATTTTTGGAGTTTATCATTTTGGTGGAAAATTCTAGAATTGGTGGGCCCCACTTGTGGTTGGTGAAGAAATGTGCTGAATTATATTTCAAATGTGGTGGGTGGGAATAGTAGCAGGTAAAGCCATCAGGTTGCAGGTCAAACCTACCAAAATTTTTCTATAAATAGAGGGCTAAGTTAGAATTGAAAATCACACCAGAAACATAAGTTTTCTCTCTTTCTCTCTCTAGATTATTGAGTGTATTTTGTGAGTATTTAGATACTCTGTGAGTTTCTATTCATCAGTGCAAGTTTTCTTCAGCCTTATACCGATCAGAAATACTGCTCTTTTGAGGTAAGGGATAATAAGGGATAGTAAGGGATAGTAATGGATTTTAAGGGTTGTTATGATTTTCAGTTTCGTAATTTTTCTGATCTTCAAAAATTATGGAAAAATTTGAAATGGTATTTTGATGAGTTTTATTGATTGTGTCCAAAAATGGTTATTTTTGGATGTATAGATTAAGAGTTATGAATTTTACGGGAAATGACTATTTTAAAAGTAACCGCTTATAATTCCTTGTGGTTAACTCCAAAATTGATAAAATTTTTATTGGGAGTACATGTGTATGATAGAAGTATACTCTGTAAATTTCAGAATTTTTGGACAAAAGTATAATTTTTGATAAATGTCTAAATATTCGGCTATTTTGGCCATATGAAAAATAGTAAATGACTTTTAAAAATTCTGAGAAAAATATATGTTCACTATGGGACTATATTAAGCTAAATCCCAGAAAAGAAATATTTTTGGAACTGATTTGGTATTTTTCATGAAAATGGTCTAGTTATGAGTAAATGAATTAAATATGTTTTGTGAAGAAAGAAAATTAGAAAATAGGATTTTATGGCTTGAGAATCCTATATGAGGTATATGCAGATTTTTGATGAGGGTTTTGGTTATTGATGATGAAATTGTAAGAGTTGACATTTTATGATGATTAAATGCATTAATTAGTAAAGTGTAAACAATTAAAATAAATTATTTATAAATTTAAGTAATGTTATTCTTTCAATATCATTATACCGAAATATTGGTATGGATTTTATTATGAAATTTCTATCTTTTGTGTCGGGGATACTATTCATGAGTTACTATTCACGATTTACTATTTATGAGTTACGAATATTACTCTTGAGATTAAAACTATATGTTGATCATATTATTTTTATCATCATATATAACATTTTTATAACCCTGATGTTGAAATTCTCTTTCGCTTGAGTGTAAAGATGGATAAATTATTGGTATGATCATGACTATGGGTTCTCTTTGGCCAGTAGTGCAAAGTTGAATTGTTGACTGGTATGATCATGACCATTGAATTTATAATTGAATATCTTTAGCTTAAGTGCAAAGGTGAAATGATCAACATGGTTATAATTATTGTTTATATAAATTCTGAAATGATTATATATTTCTTTGAGATATTAATATATTTGGCCTGTAGTGCAAATATGAACTATTAATGAATATATTTGACCTGTAGTGCAAATATGAACTGTTGAGGAATATCTTTGGCCTGTAGTGTAAAGATGAATTGTTGATGAATATCTTTGGCCGTAGTGTAAAGATGAATTATTGATGAATATCTTTGGCCTGTAGTGCAAAGATGAACTGTTGTTGAATATCTTTGGCCTGTAGTGCAAAGATGGTCTGTTGATGAATATCTTTGGCCTGTAGTGCAAAGATGAACTGTTGTTGAATATCTTTGGACGTAGTGCAAAGATGAAGTTATTAGTATGATTATGAACAGGAAATGTGATTTGGTGTAACCATGATCTTTGATGTTTCAGGTAAAGATAGGTGATGAAAATTATCATCGTCCTGGATGAGAAGAGGAATTTAGAACTACAATTATGATTATGAGTTATTCATATGATTGTGGACCAGAATTGTTGATTAATGTTACAGGGATAAAACATTGTTGGTGGATTTTTAACATGGAGAAGATAATAGACTTTATAGTCTATTTGACTCTTCTAATGGATTGCTCGTTCCGCTGCAACTATGGTTGAAATTTTTATCATTTACCATATGTTCTAAATCTCTGATTTATTATTGATGAAGGCTATTGATAATTTAATTATCTTTAGTCATGATATTCTTTACTGAGCTAGTTGTGCTCACCCTTTTGCTTCACAATTCCTTTCAGGTAATAAGAGTGTAGCTGGGTCGAGCGGGGGTAACAAGGGAATAGAACGGTGGTCATCATTTAGTAGTTATATTTGGTGAAGAAAATAGGGTGAGGCGAACCCAACGTTGGAAGGGTGTTTTGTCACTATCATACAAGATGTCTAATGATATACAACCTCGTGTCATCATAAGACAGGGTTGTGCTCATCCACTTGCTGAGTATATCTATGGGCACTACCTATATAATCTTGGTGTTTGTTTGAAGTATAATTCTCAATTAGAGACAGTGGAGATAATGATAAGTCAAGAGAAGACTCACCATTGGGAAGAATATGATAGTAATCTTCTCGTTTTTCTTTGGGGTCTATTGGGTCAACCAAGGATAATTCTGTGACCATATGATATCTATCATAACCTAGATGCGTGGCCTCCCATGTACGAAGATTTTCTTGAGCACTTCCCAAAGATTCTAATTTCTAAAACAGTTTTTGACTGTACCTTTATGTAAGGTACCTTTGTGAGGTGCTGATACATGATGGTGTCCAATGTCACATTTGGTATATATTTGTATCCAAACTCACAGCATATGTGTTGTTATATTTTGCACGACAATTATTGTAATAAAATTGTAGTTATTTTCTGTACCATGTATTTGACGACTCAGAATGGGTTGGATGGAATGGACCTATTTTGGGGTTATCACAGGTGGTATCAGAGCTTAGGGATATGATCTTTCGAGGAGATCGGGAAATAGGACTAGGAGGGGAGAGACGAGTAAATCCTTCGCTAGTGTGTCCTACCTAAGCTTATTTGTTGGTCAGTCATAATATTGGGATATTATGTGATATGTTAATTTATTCAATTAACCCTTGTTTTGAAGCTGTATTCTAGAATGATATCTGAAATACAGGAGATGAGCAATGGAGAAATCATGATGACAGGGAAGATGGAATCTGAAATGAAAGCAAGGTACTCTCAACTCTTTGAATTACCAGGTACGTAAATTTCGGGGACGAAATTTCATAAGGAGGGGAGATTGTAAGACCCCGAATTTTATGAAATAAAAGTATTCAATTTTTCTTATAATTACTATTCAGTAAATGGTTAAATTGATAAAAGTTTAAAGTTATGGGTGAAATGTGAAAATTTTTCAAAATAAGCAAGTGGTTATAAAATAATCATTGTTGTCGGGAATATTCGTTTGGTCGTGAATATTCTTTCTGTCGGAGAATATTCGTACGACGACGCAGCTATTTGTGGGCCCCATAACAGAATAACTGTCGGGTGAAGAAAATGACAAATTTGAGTTTTTATAAATAACGGCGTAGTTGTTACCGTTAACACTGTTGGAATACCCGGTGGTTAAAATACAGTAATACGCGTTATTGCACAGTAGCACACGGTATTGCATAGTATTTTTGAAATTATTGATTCTTACGTAAGAAGGCACTACTCAATAATTGTTACAGTAATTACTGTTCAATATTTTATTTTATTGATTCAATAATTGCTACGTTGAAATTTTGTATTATTGTTGTTCAATAATTGTTGCTGCACAGTATTTCCCATTATCAGATCAATAATTCATATTATTTGAATAGTATTATTAGATAGCATTATTGGCAATGTCTAGAAAGTTCTGTCTAAGGAGAGGTTTGGTCATCTAATTGCGCGCCAGTAAGGAGAAATTCTTATTGGAAAGCCCCCTCTTTCCTGGGAACGGCCTGGTTGTCATAAATGTGATTCTGTAATATTATTTGTGAATAATTAATTATTGATTCATATGATAAGGAAATATTTATTTTATGTGGATATAAACGAGGGATATATTTTTGTGGTTAAAAATGAAGGAGTTAATGTTGAGGTTTTTATCAGTATTTTTGTCGGAATGGAGGTATTAAAAATCAGGGTTTTTGAGATATTTTGCGGGGGTTATAATTTTTAATCCGACCGTTGGATCGTGGTAATTTTTGGATATGTTATACATATATAAGTTGAGTATATGCCCACAAATTTTGAACCGTTAAAAATGAACGTATGATTTATTATGAATTTTACGAGATGACTGGTTCAGAAATTGTTGAATTTTTGGAGTTTATCATTTTGGTGGAAAATTCTAGAATTGGTGGGCCCCACTTGTGGTTGGTGAAGAAATGTGCTGAATTATATTTCAAATGTGGTGGGTGGGAATAGTAGCAGGTAAAGCCATCAGGTTGCAGGTCAAACCTACCAAAATTTTCCTATAAATAGAGGGCTAAGTTAGAATTGAAAATCACACCAGAAACATAAGTTTTCTCTCTTTCTCTCTCTAGATTATTGAGTGTATTTTGTGAGTATTTAGATACTTGTGAGTTTCTATTCATCAGTGCAAGTTTCCTTCAGCCTTATACCGATCAGAAGTACTGCTCTTTTGAGGTAAGGGATAATAAGGGATAGTAAGGGATAGTAATGGATTTTAAGGGTTGTTATGATTTTCAGTTTCGTAATTTTTCTGATCTTCAAAAATTCTGGAAAAATTTGAAATGATATTTTGATGAGTTTTATTGATTGTGTCCAAAAATGGTGATTTTTGGATGTATAGATTAAGAGTTATGAATTTTATGAGAAAAGACTATTTTAAAAGTAACCGCTTATAATTCCTTGTGGTTAACTCCAAAATTGATGAAATTTTTATTGGGAGTACATGTATATGATAGAAGTATACTCTGTAAATTTCAGAATTTTTGGACAAAAGTACAATTTTTGATAAATGTCTAAATATTCGGCTATTTTGGCCATATGAAAAATAGTAAATGACTTTTAAAAATTCTGAGAAAAATATATGTTCACTATGGGACTATATTATGCTAAATCCCAGAAAAGAAATATTTTTGGAACTGATTTGGTATTTTTCATGAAAATGGTCTAGTTATGAGTAAATGAATTAAATATGTTTTGTGAAGAAAGAAAATTGGAAAATAGGATTTTATGGCTTGAGAATCCTATATGAGGTATATGCAGATTTTTGATGAGGGTTTTGGTTATTGATGATGAAATTGTAAGAGTTGGCATTTTATGATGATTAAATGCATTAATTAGTAAAGTGTAAACAATTAAAATAAATTGTTTATAAATTTAAGTAATGTTATTCTTTCAATATCATTATACCGAAATATTGGTATGGATTTTATTGTGGAATTTCTATCTTTTGTGTCGGGGTTACTATTCATGAGTTACTATTCACGATTTACTATTTATGAGTTACGAATATTACTCTTGAGATTAAAACTATATGTTGATCATATTATTTTTATCATCATATATAACATTTTTATAACCCTGATGTTGAAATTCTCTTTCACTTGAGTGTAAAGATGGGTAATTATTGGTATGATCATGACTAGGGTTCTCTTTGGCCTGTAGTGCAAAGTTGAATTGTGACTGGTATGATCATGACCATTGAATTTATAATTGAATATCTTTAGCTTAAGTGCAAAGGTGAATGATCAACATGGTTATAATTATTGTTTATATAAATTCTGAAATGATTATATATTTCTTTGAGATATTAATATATTTGGCCTGTAGTGCAAATATGAACTATTATGAATATATTTGGCCTGTAGTGCAAATATGAACTGTTGATGAATATCTTTGGCCTGTAGTGCAAAGATGAATTGTTGATGAATATCTTTGGCCGTAGTGCAAAGATGAATTATTGATGAATATCTTTGGCCTGTAGTGCAAAGATGAACTGTTGTTGAATATCTTTGGCCTGTAGTGCAAAGATGAACTGTTGTTGAATATCTTTGGACGTAGTGCAAAGATGAAGTTATTAGTATGATTATGAACAGGAAATGTGATTTGGTATAACCATGATCTTTGATGTTTCAGGTAAAGACAGGTGATGAAAATTATCTTCGTCCTGGATGAGAAGAGGAATTTAGAACTACAATTATGATTATGAGTTATTCATATGATTGTGGACCAGAATTGTTGATTGATGTTACAGGGATAAAACATTGTTGGTGGATTTTTAACATGGAGAAGATAATAGACTTTATAGTCTATTTGACTCTTCTAATGGATTGCTCGTTCCGCTGCAACTATGGTTGAAATTTTTATCATTTACCATATGTTCTAAATCTCTGATTTATTATTGATGAAGGCTATTGATAATTTAATTATCTTTAGTCATGATATTCTTTACTGAGCTAGTTGTGCTCACCCTTTTGCTTCACAATTCCTTTCAGGTAATAAGAGTGTAGCTGGGTCGAGCGGGGGTAACAAGGGAATAGAACGGTGGTCATCATTTAGTAGTTATATTTGGTGAAGAAAATAGGGTGAGGCGAACCCAACGTTGGAAGGGTGTTTTGTCACTATCATACAAGATGTCTAATGACATACAACCTCGTGTCATCATAAGACAGGGTTGTGCTCATCCACTTGCTGAGTATATCTATGGGCACTACCTATATAATCTTGGTGTTTGTTTGAAGTATAATTCTCAATTAGAGACAGTGGAGATAATGATAAGTCAAGAGAAGACTCACCATTGGGAAGAATATGATAGTAATCTTCTCGTTTTTCTTTGGGGTCTATTGGGTCAACCAAGGATAATTCTGTGGCCATATGATATCTATCATAACCTAGACGCGTGGCCTCCCATGTACGAAGGTTTTCTTGAGCATTTCCCAAAGATTCTAATTTCTAAAACAGTTTTTGACTATACCTTTATGTAAGGTGTTTTGTGAGGTGCTGTCCATGATGGTGTCCAATGTCACATTTGGTATATATTTGTATCCAAACTCACAGCATATGTGTTGTTGTATTTTGCACGACAATTGTTGTAATAAAGTTGTAGTTGTTTTCTGTACCATGTATTTGACGACTCAGAATGGGTTGGATGGAATGGACCTATTTTGGGGTTGTCACAGGTGGTATCAGAGCTTAGGGATATGATCTCTGGCGGAGATCGGGAAATAGGACTAGGAGGGGAGAGATGAGTAAATCCTTCGCTAGTGTGTCCTACCTAAGCTTATTTGTTGGTCAGTCATAATATTGGGATATTATGTGATATGTTAATTTGTTCAATTAACCCTTGTTTTGAAGCTGTATTCTAGAATGATATCTGAAATACAGGAGATGAGCAATGGAGAAATCATGATGACAGGGAAGATGGAATCTGAAATGAAAGCAAGGTATTCTCAACTCTTTGAAATACCAGGTACGTAAATTTCGGGGACGAAATTTCATAAGGAGGGGAGATTGTAAGACCCCGAATTTTATGAAATAAAAGTATTCAATTTTTCTTATAATTACTATTCAGTAAATGGTTAAATTGATAAAAGTTTAAAGTTATGGGTGAAATATGAAATTTTTTCAAAATAAGCAAGTGGTTATAAAATAATCATTGTTGTCGGGAAATATTCGTTTGGTCGTGAAATATTCTTTCTGTCGGAGAATATTCGTACGACGGCGCAGCTATTTGTGGGCCCCATAACGAATAACTGTCGGGTGAAGAAAACGACAAATTTGAGTTTTTACAAATAACGGCGTAGTTGTTACCGTTAACACTGTTGGAATACCCGGTGGTTAAAATACAGTAATACGCGTTATTGCACAGTAGCACACGGTATTGCATAGTATTTTTAAAATTATTGATTCTTACGTAAGAAGGCACTACTCAATAATTGTTACAGTAATTACTGTTCAATATTTTATTTTATTGATTCAATAATTGCTACGTTGAAATTTTGTATTATTGTTGTTCAATAATTGTTGCTGCACAGTATTTCCCATTATCAGATCAATAATTCATATTATTTGAATAGTATTATTAGATAGCATTATTGGCAATGTCTAGAAAGTTCTGTCTAAGGAGAGGTTTGGTCATCTAATTGCGCGCCAGTAAGGAGAAATTCTTATTGGAAAGCCCCCTCTTTCCTGGGAACGGCCTGGTTGTCATAAATGTGATTCTGTAATATTATTTGTGAATAATTAATTATTGATTCATATGATAAGGAAATATTTATTTTATGTGGATATAAATGAGGGATATATTTTTGTGGTTAAAAATGAAGGAGTTAATGTTGAGGTTTTTATCAGTATTTTTGTCGGAATGGAGGTATTAAAAATCAGGGTTTTTGAGATATTTTGCGGGGGTTATAATTTTTAATCCGACCGTTGGATCGTGGTAATTTTTGGATATGTTATACATATATAAGTTGAGTATATGCCCACAAATTTTGAACCGTTAAAAATGAACGTATGATTTATTATGAATTTTACGAGATGACTGGTTCAGAAATTGTTGAATTTTTGGAGTTTATCATTTTGGTGGAAAATTCTAGAATTGGTGGGCCCCACTTGTGGTTGGTGAAGAAATGTGCTGAATTATATTTCAAATGTGGTGGGTGGGAATAGTAGCAGGTAAAGCCATCAGGTTGCAGGTCAAACCTACCAAAATTTTTCTATAAATAGAGGGCTAAGTTAGAATTGAAAATCACACCAGAAACATAAGTTTTCTCTCTTTCTCTCTCTAGATTATTGAGTGTATTTTGTGAGTATTTAGATACTCTGTGAGTTTCTATTCATCAGTGCAAGTTTCCTTCAGCCTTATACCGATCAGAAGTACTGCTCTTTTGAGGTAAGGGATAATAAGGGATAGTAAGGGATAGTAATGGATTTTAAGGGTTGTTATGATTTTCAGTTTCGTAATTTTTCTGATCTTCAAAAATTCTGGAAAAATTTGAAATGATATTTTGATGAGTTTTATTGATTGTGTCCAAAAATGGTGATTTTTGGATGTATAGATTGAGAGTTATGAATTTTATGGGAAAAGACTATTTTAAAAGTAACCGCTTATAATTCCTTGTGGTTAACTCCAAAATTGATGAAATTTTTATTGGGAGTACATGTGTATGATAGAAGTATACTCTGTAAATTTCAGAATTTTTGGACAAAAGTATAATTTTTGATAAATGTCTAAATATTCGGCTATTTTGGCCATATGAAAAATAGTAAATGACTTTTAAAAATTCTGAGAAAAATATATGTTCACTATGGGACTATATTATGCTAAATCCCAGAAAAGAAATATTTTTGGAACTGATTTGGTATTTTTCATAAAAATAGTCTAGTTATGAGTAAATGAATTAAATATGTTTTGTGAAGAAAGAAAATTGGAAAATAGGATTTTATGGCTTGAGAATCCTATATGAGGTATATGCAGATTTTTGATGAGGGTTTTGGTTATTGATGATGAAATTGTAAGAGTTGGCATTTTATGATGATTAAATGCATTAATTAGTAAAGTGTAAACAATTAAAATAAATTGTTTATAAATTTAAGTAATGTTATTCTTTCAATATCATTATACCGAAATATTGGTATGGATTTTATTATGAAATTTCTATCTTTTGTGTCGACTATTCATGAGTTACTATTCACGATTTACTATTTATGAGTTACGAATATTACTCTTGAGATTAAAACTATATGTTGATCATATTATTTTTATCATCATATATAACATTTTTATAACCCTGATGTTGAAATTCTCTTTCACTGGAGTGTAAAGATGGGTAGATTATTGGTATGATCATGACTATGGGTTCTCTTTGGCCTGTAGTGCAAAGTTGAATTGTGACTGGTATGATCATGACCATTGAATTTATAATTGAATATCTTTAGCTTAAGTGCAAAGGTGAATTGATCAACATGGTTATAATTATTGTTTATATAAATTCTGAAATGATTATATATTTCTTTGAGATATTAATATATTTGGCCTGTAGTGCAAATATGAACTGTTGATGAATATATTTGGCCTGTAGTGCAAATATGAACTGTTGAGGAATATCTTTGGCCTGTAGTGTAAAGATGAATTGTTGATGAATATCTTTGGCCGTAGTGCAAAGATGAATTATTGATGAATATCTTTGGCCTGTAGTGCAAAGATGAACTGTTGTTGAATATCTTTGGCCTGTAGTGCAAAGATGGTCTGTTGATGAATATCTTTGGCCTGTAGTGCAAAGATGAACTGTTGTTGAATATCTTTGGACGTAGTGCAAAGATGAAGTTATTAGTATGATTATGAACAGGAAATGTGATTTGGTATAACCATGATCTTTGATGTTTCAGGTAAAGACAGGTGATGAAAATATCTTCGTCCTGGATGAGAAGAAAAATTTAGAACTACAATTATGATTATGAGTTATTCATATGATTGTGGACCAGAATTGTTGATTGATGTTACAGGGATAAAACATTGTTGGTGGATTTTTAACATGGAGAAGATAATAGACTTTATAGTCTATTTGACTCTTCTAATGGATTGCTCGTTCCGCTGCAACTATGGTTGAAATTTTTATCATTTACCATATGTTCTAAATCTCTGATTTATTATTGATGAAGGCTATTGATAATTTAATTATCTTTAGTCATGATATTCTTTACTGAGCTAGTTGTGCTCACCCTTTTGCTTCACAATTCCTTTCAGGTAATAAGAGTGTAGCTGGGTCGAGCGGGGGTAACAAGGGAATAGAACGGTGGTCATCATTTAGTAGTTATATTTGGTGAAGAAAATAGGGTGAGGCGAACCCAACGTTGGAAGGGTGTTTTGTCACTATCATACAAGATGTCTAATGACATACAACCTCGTGTCATCATAAGACAGGGTTGTGCTCATCCACTTGCTGAGTATATCTATGGGCACTACCTATATAATCTTGGTGTTTGTTTGAAGTATAATTCTCAATTAGAGACAGTGGAGATAATGATAAGTCAAGAGAAGACTCACCATTGGGAAGAATATGATAGTAATCTTCTCGTTTTTCTTTGGGGTCTATTGGGTCAACCAAGGATAATTCTGTGGCCATATGATATCTATCATAACCTAGACGCGTGGCCTCCCATGTACGAAGGTTTCCTTGAGCACTTCCCAAAGATTCTAATTTCTAAAACAGTTTTTGACTATACCTTTATGTAAGGTACCTTTGTGAGGTGATGTACATGATTGTCTAATGTCACATTTGGTATATATTTGTATCCAAACTCACAGCATATGTGTTGTTGTATTTTGCACGACAATTATTTTAATAAAGTTGTAGTTGTTTTCTGTACCATGTATTTGACGACTCAGAATGGGTTGGATGGAATGGACCTATTTTGGGGTTGTCACAGGTGGTATCAGAGCTTAGGGATATGATCTCTGGAGGAGATCGGGAAATAGGACTAGGAGGGGAGAGACGAGTAAATCCTTCGCTAGTGTGTCCTACCTAAGCTTATTTGTTGGTCAGTCATAATATTGGGATATTATGTGATATGTTAATTTATTCAATTAACCCTTGTTTTGAAGCTGTATTCTAGAATGATATCTGAAATACAGGAGATGAGCAATGGAGAAATCATGATGACAGGGAAGATGGAATCTGAAATGAAAGCAAGGTACTCTCAACTCTTTGAATTACCAGGTACGTAAATTTCGGGGACGAAATTTCATAAGGAGGGGAGATTGTAAGACCCCGAATTTTATGAAATAAAAGTATTCAATTTTTCTTATAATTACTATTCAGTAAATGGTTAAATTGATAAAAGTTTAAAGTTATGGGTGAAATGTGAAAATTTTTCAAAATAAGCAAGTGGTTATAAAATAATCATTGTTGTCGGGAAATATTCGTTTGGTCGTGAAATATTCTTTCTGTCGGAGAATATTCGTACGACGACGCAGCTATTTGTGGGCCCCATAACAGAATAACTGTCGGGTGAAGAAAATGACAAATTTGAGTTTTTACAAATAACGGCGTAGTTGTTACCGTTAACACTGTTGGAATACCCGGTGGTTAAAATACAGTAATACGCGTTATTGCACAGTAGCACACGGTATTGCATAGTATTTTTAAAATTATTGATTCTTACGTAAGAAGGCACTACTCAATAATTGTTACAGTAATTACTGTTCAATATTTTATTTTATTGATTCAATAATTGCTACGTTAAAATTTTGTATTATTGTTGTTCAATAATTGTTGCTGCACAGTATTTCCCATTATCAGATCAATAATTCATATTATTTGAATAGTATTATTAGATAGCATTATTGGCAATGTCTAGAAAGTTCTGTCTAAGGAGAGGTTTGGTCATCTAATTGCGCGCCAGTAAGGAGAAATTCTTATTGAAAAGCCCCCTCTTTCCTGGGAACGGCCTGGTTGTCATAAATGTGATTCTGTAATATTATTTGTGAATAATTAATTATTGATTCATATGATAAGGAAATATTTATTTTATGTGGATATAAACGAGGGATATATTTTTGTGGTTAAAAATGAAGGAGTTAATGTTGAGGTTTTTATCAGTATTTTTATCGGAATGGTGGTATTAAAAATCAGGGTTTTTGAGATATATTGCGGGGGTTATAATTTTTAATCCGACCGTTGGATCGTTGTGATTTTTGGATATGTTATACATATATAAGTTGAGTATATGCCCACAAATTTTGAACCGTTAAAAATGAACGTATGATTTATTATGAATTTTACGAGATGACTGGTTCAGAAATTGTTGAATTTTTGGAGTTTATCATTTTGGTGGAAAATTCTAGAATTGATGGGCCCCACTTGTGGTTGGTGAAGAAATATGCTGAATTATATTTCAAATGTGGTGGGTGGAAATAGTAACAGGTAAAGCCATCAGGTTGCAGGTCAAACCTACCAAAATTTTTCTATAAATAGAGGGCTAAGTTAGAATTGAAAATCACACCAGAAACATAAGTTTTCACTCTTTCTCTCTCTAGATTATTGAGTGTATTTTGTGAGTATTTAGATACTCTGTGAGTTTCTATTCATCAGTGCAAGTTTCCTTCAGCCTTATACCGATCAGAAGTACTGCTCTTTTGAGGTAAGGGATAATAAGGGATAGTAAGGGATAGTAATGGATTTTAAGGGTTGTTATGATTTTCAGTTTCGTAATTTTTCTGATCTTCAAAAATTATGGAAAAATTTGAAATGATATTTTGATGAGTTTTATTGATTGTGTCCAAAAATGGTTATTTTTGGATGTATAGATTAAGAGTTATGAATTTTACGGGAAAAGACTATTTTAAAAGTAACCGCTTATAATTCCTTGTGGTTAACTCCAAAATTGATGAAATTTTTATTGGGAGTACATGTGTATGATAGAAGTATACTCTGTAAATTTCAGAATTTTTGGACAAAAGTACAATTTTTGATAAATGTCTAAATATTCGGCTATTTTGGCCTTATGAAAAATAGTAAATGACTTTTAAAAATTCTGAGAAAAATATATGTTCACTATGGGACTATATTATGCTAAATCCCAGAAAAGAAATATTTTTGGAACTGATTTGGTATTTTTCATGAAAATGGTCTAGTTATGAGTAAATGAATTAAATATGTTTTGTGAAGAAAGAAAATTGGAAAATAGGATTTTATGGCTTGAGAATCCTATATGAGGTATATGCAGATTTTTGATGAGGGTTTTGGTTATTGATGATGAAATTGTAAGAGTTGACATTTTATGATGATTAAATGCATTAATTAGTAAAGTGTAAACAATTAAAATAAATTATTTATAAATTTAAGTAATGTTATTCTTTCAATATCATTATACCGAAATATTGGTATGGATTTTATTATGAAATTTCTATCTTTTGTGTCGGGGATACTATTCATGAGTTACTATTCACGATTTACTATTTATGAGTTACGAATATTACTCTTGAGATTAAAACTATATGTTGATCATATTATTTTTATCATCATATATAACATTTTTATAATCCTGATGTTGAAATTCTCTTTCGCTTGAGTGTAAAGATGGATAAATTATTGGTATGATCATGACTAGGGTTCTCTTTGGCCAGTAGTGCAAAGTTGAATTGTTGACTGGTATGATCATGACCATTGAATTTATAATTGAATATCTTTAGCTTAAGTGCAAAGGTGAAATGATCAACATGGTTATAATTATTGTTTATATAAATTCTGAAATGATTATATATTTCTTTGAGATATTAATATATTTGGCCTGTAGTGCAAATATGAACTATTAATGAATATATTTGGCCTGTAGTGCAAATATGAACTGTTGAGGAATATCTTTGGCCTGTAGTGTAAAGATGAATTGTTGATGAATATCTTTGGCCGTAGTGTAAAGATGAATTATTGATGAATATCTTTGGCCTGTAGTGCAAAGATGAACTGTTGTTGAATATCTTTGGCCTGTAGTGCAAAGATGGTTGTTGATGAATATCTTTGGCCTGTAGTGCAAAGATGAACTGTTGTTGAATATCTTTGGACGTAGTGCAAAGATGAAGTTATTAGTATGATTATGAACAGGAAATGTGATTTGGTGTAACCATGATCTTTGATGTTTCAGGTAAAGATAGGTGATGAAAATTATCATCGTCCTGGATGAGAAGAGGAATTTAGAACTACAATTATGATTATGAGTTATTCATATGATTGTGGACCAGAATTGTTGATTGATGTTACAGGGATAAAACATTGTTGGTGGATTTTTAACATGGAGAAGATAATAGACTTTATAGTCTATTTGACTCTTCTAATGGATTGCTCGTTCCGCTGCAACTATGGTTGAAATTTTTATCATTTACCATATGTTCTAAATCTCTGATTTATTATTGATGAAGGCTATTGATAATTTAATTATCTTTAGTCATGATATTCTTTACTGAGCTAGTTGTGCTCACCCTTTTGCTTCACAATTCCTTTCAGGTAATAAGAGTGTAGCTGGGTCGAGCGGGGGTAACAAGGGAATAGAACGGTGGTCATCATTTAGTAGTTATATTTGGTGAAGAAAATAGGGTGAGGCGAACCCAACGTTGGAAGGGTGTTTTGTCACTATCATACAAGATGTCTAATGACATACAACCTCGTGTCATCATAAGATAGGGTTGTGCTCATCCACTTGCTGAGTATATCTATGGGCACTACCTATATAATCTTGGTGTTTGTTTGAAGTATAATTCTCAATTAGAGACAGTGGAGATAATGATAAGTCAAGAGAAGACTCACCATTGGAAAGAATATGATAGTAATCTTCTCGTTTTTCTTTGGGGTCTATTGGGTCAACCAAGGATAATTCTGTGGCCATATGATATCTATCATAACCTAGATGCGTGGCCTCCCATGTACGAAGATTTTCTTGAGCACTTCCCAAAGATTCTAATTTCTAAAACAGTTTTTGACTGTACCTTTATGTAAGGTACCTTTGTGAGGTGCTGATACATGATGGTGTCTAATGTCACATTTGGTATATATTTGTATCCAAACTCACAGCATATGTGTTGTTGTATTTTGCACGGCAATTATTGTAATAAAGTTGTAGTTGTTTTCTGTACCATGTATTTGACGACTCAGAATGGGTTGGATGGAATGGACCTATTTTGGGGTTGTCACAATAAAAGTTAAAGTTAAGGGTGATATATGAATTTTTTTTTCAAAATACGCAAGTGGTTATAAAATATTCATTGTTGTCGGGGAATATTCGTTTAGTCGTGGAATATTCTTTCTGTCGGGGAATATTCGTACGACGGTGCCGCCATTTGTGAGCCCCATAACAGAATAACCGTCGGATAAAGAAAACGACAAGTATAAGTTGTTTATAAATAACGGCGTAGTTGTTACCGTTAATACTGTTAGAATACCCGGTGGTTAAAATACAGTAGCACACGGTATTGCACCAATTATTGATTCTTACATAAGAAGGCACTACTCAATAATTGTTACAGTAGTTACTGTTCAATATTTTATTTTATTGATTCAATAAGTATTGTGTTGATATTTTATATTATTGTTGTTTCAATAATTATTGTTGCACAGTATTTTCCATTATCAGATCAATAATTCATATTATTTGAATAATATTATTAGATATCATTATTGATAATGTCTAAAAGTTCTGTCTAAGGAGAGGTTTGGTCATCTAATTGCGCGCCAGTAAGAAAAAATCCTTATTAGAAAGCCCCGTCTTTCATGGGAACGGCCTGGTTGTCATAATTGTGATTCTGTAATATTTTTATGAATAATTAATTATTGATTTATATGATAAGCAAATATTTATTTTATGTGGATATAATTGATGGATATATTTATTTTATGTGAAGAAATTAATGTTGAGGTATTTTATCAGTATTTTGTCGGATTGGAGGTATTAAAAGATCAAATCAGTGTTTTTACAGCTTTATTGTGTGAGCTATAATTTTTAATCTGACCGTTGGATCGTTGTGATTTTTGGATATGTTATACATATATAAGTTGAGTATATCTTCATAAATTTTGAACCATTAAAAATGAACGAATGATTTGTTATGAATTTTAAGAGGTGACTGATTCAGAAATTAGGTTTATAAATGATTTTGGTGAAAAATTCTAGAAATGGGTGGGCCCCACTTTTGGTTGTTGGAGAAGATGGCTGATTTTTGGTGGGTGAAATAGTAGCAGGTAAAGCCATCAGATAGCAGGTTAAGTCTGCTTCGGCGTGCTAATATTTTTCTATAAATAGAGGGCTAAGTTAGAATTGAAAATCACACCAAAATTCATAAGTTTTCTCTCTTTTTCTCTCGAGATTATCGAGTGTAATTTGTGAGTATTTAGATACTTGGTGAGTTGCTATTCATCAGTGCAAGTTCTCTTCAGCGTCATATCCGATATCCAGTCAGAAGTGATGTTATTTTGAGGTAAGGGATAATAAGAGATTTTAAGGATTATTATGTTTTTCAGTTAGTACTTCTTCTGACCTTCAGAAAATTTTGAAAAAATTTGAAATGATATTTTGATGAGTTTTATTGATTGTGTCCAAAAATGGTGATTTTTGGATGTATAGATTAAGAGTTATGAATTTTATGAGAAAAGACTATTTTAAAAGTAACCGCTTATAACTCCTTGTGGTTAACTCTAAAATTGATAAAAATTTTATTGGGACTACATCTATATAATATTAGTGTACTCTGTGAATTTCAGAATTTTTGGATAAAAGTACAATTTATGATAAATGTCTAAATATTCGGCTGTTTTGACCATATGAAAAATAGTAAATAAATTTTAAAAATTCTGAGAAAAATATATGTTCAATATGGGACTATATTCTGCTAAATTCCAGAAAAGAAATATTTTTGGAATGGATTTGGTATTTTTCATGAAAATAGACTAGTTATGAGTAAATGAATTAAATATGTTATGTGAAGTAAGAAAATTATAAAATATGATTTTATGGCTTGAGAATCATACATGAGTTATATGCAAATTTTTGATGAAGGTTTTGGTTATTGGTGATGAAATCTTATGAGTTTGGTATTTTAGAATGATTAAATGTATTATTTAGTAAAGTGTAAACAATTAAAATAAATTATTTATAAGTTTAAGAAATATTATTTCAATATCATTATACCGAAATATTGGTATGGATTTTATTGTGGAATTTTTACCTTTTTGTGTCGAGTTTACTATTCATGAGTTACTATTTACGAAGTTACTATTCATGGGTTACTATTCACGAGTTACTATTCATGACAAAATTAGTTTTTTTAACCAAATTATAGTTGATTTATGAATATTACTCTTGAGATTAAATCTATATATTGATTATATTATTTTTATTATCATATATAATATTTTTATAACCCTAATGATGATATTTCTCTTTGACTTGAGTGTAAAGATGGGGTGATTTTTGGTATGATCATGACTATGGGTTCTCTTTGGCCAGTAGTGCAAAGTTGAATTGTTGACTGGTATGATCATGACCATTGAATTTATAATTGAATATCTTTAGCTTAAGTGCAAAGGTGAATTGATCAACATGGTTATAATTATTGTTTATATAAATTCTGAAATTATTATATATTTCTTTGAGATATTAATATATTTGGCCTGTAGGGCAAATATGAACTGTTAATGAATATATTTGGCCTGTAGTACAAATATGAACTGTTGAAGAATATCTTTGGCCTGTAGTGCAAAGATTAATTGTTGATGAATATCTTTGGCCCGTAGTGCAAAGATGGCATGCTGTTGAATATCTTTGGCCAGTAGTGCAAAGATGAACTGTTGATGAATATCTTTGGCCCGTAGTGCAAAGATAAATTTATTAGTATGATTATGAACAGGAATTGTGATTTGGTATAATCGTGATATTTGATATTTCAGGTAAAGACATGTGATGAAAATTATCTTTGTCCTGGATGCGAAGAGAAATTTAGAATCACAATTATGATTATGAGTTATTCATATGATTGTGGACCAGAATTGTTGATTGATATTACAGGGATAAAACATTGTTGGTAGAATTTTAACATGGAGAAGATAATAGACTTTATAGTCTATTTGACTCTTCTAATGGATTGCTCGTTCCGCTGCAACTATGGTTAAAATTTTTATCATCTACCATATGTTCTAAATCTCTGATTTATTATTGATGAAGGCTATTGATAATTTAATTATATTTAGTCATGATATTCTTTACTGAGCTAGTTGTGCTCACCCTTTTGCTTCACAATTCCTTTCAGGTAATAAAAGTGTAGCTGGGTCGAGCGGGGGTAACAAGAAAATAGAACGGTGGTCTCTAGCTGTGGAGTTCTCCCTAAACAGTATAGACAAGTGTGTTGTATACATCTTTTAGTAGTAATATTTGGTGAATCATATAGGGTGAGGCGAACCCAACGTTGAAAGGGTGTTTTGCCACTATTATACAAGATGTCTAATGACATACAACCTCGTGTCATCATAAGACATGGTTGTGCTCATCCACTTGTTGAGTATATTTACGAGCACTACCTATATAATCTTGGTGTTTGTTTGAAGTATAATTCTTAATTAGAGACAGTGGAGATAATGATAAGTCAAGAGAAGACTCACCATTGGAAAGAATATGATAGTAATCTTATCGTTTTTCTTTGGGGTCTATTGGGTCAACCAAGGATAATTATGTGGCCATATGATAGCTATCATTACCTAGACGCATGGCCTCCTATGTACGAAGGTTTCCTTGAGCACTTCCCAAAGATTCTAATTTCTAAAACAGTTTTTGACTATACCTTTATGTAAGGTGTCATTATGACGTGTTATCCAAGGTTGGGATGAGAGTCACAGTTGGTATATATTTGTATCCAAACTCACAGTATATGTGTTGTTGTATTTTGCACGACAATTGTGGTAATAAAGTTGTAGTTATTTTCTATACCATGTATTTGGCGACTCAGAATGGGTTGGATGGAATAGACCTATTTTGGGGTTGTCAAAACTTCTATCTGTATTGTAGTGTCATCAGTCATTCTAGATCGGAAGAGCTCCTTAGATATTTGATATCTATCAGTCCTACTTTTCTCACCATCAACTACCTGATGTGCAGGAATATAGTAAGAGCATCCATAGTTTCATGCTGACGCTGAAGCTCGTTACTCATGGATGCAAGCATGATCCATTGAGCCAACTGTACATCATCTTGCCACTTTTTAAAAGTAGTAATCTTTCCTCAGAGGCATTGTCTGCAACCATTGAAGGGATAGGCGTATTAAGGACATAAGATAACTTTTCAGCCGTGAGAAATTTTCTCAATTTCTTTAACCAATCCTTTTAATATGATCCGGTTAAATAGCATTTAATATGCTTCACAGTGATAGTAATTTAGACAATGTAAAATTCTGTAAATGAATATGTAATTAACAATATTTTAGCATACATTCTTTTATTAATTACCAAAATAATTTAGGTCTTGTTTTAAATTGGTATCTCCCACTATTTTTTTCAAACTATATTACCCTCACTTATATAGTTCGGCAAAATCTAATTAAAGATTTGCTAGTGAGAATAAGGATCCCATTTTAAATGTATATAGCCTTGTGGTGACACAACAAACTATATATAAATAAATAGGTAGACAACTCTTGTCAATTACATCAACTATGCAACTCCTTGTATTTTGTCTCTTAGATTATTTTGATCAAGTGGTGGCACATCCAAATCAAAATTATTCAAGTTAAGTCCAACCTAGCACTCCATATATTCAAAAAAGAAAAATATTATCCTTGTGGTGACACAACAAAATAACATTATTCAATTTTCTTTATAAGCATCAAATGTGATAAAATTAATAGCTCAAAGAATTAAGATAAGCCTTGTGGTGACACAACAAACTTATAATAATTAATTGATACTCTATTATTTTTATCATGCTAGAAGGCGACGTTCGATATTCCAAATATCTTTGAACGCTTAGGACTTAATATAAAAAATTTGAGGGATTTGTTATTAATTTGTCCCATCTTGTTTAGCGCGCATGCACACATATATATAAAATACGCGTCATATAATTAACATGCGAAGCATGTTTGCATAATATATAATATATATAGTATAAGCATGCACATATAGAATACTATATTCTACCCGGATTGATTATGGACTTTTATTCTAGTTTGGTTCACTAGAGCCACTAAGTGAACCAAAAGGTCAAACCCTAAGGGTGCAAGAATTAATATTTAAATATAACTATTACATTTAAACCCGGGCTCCATTACAAACGAGCTTTCAAGCGCTCCTTGTTCCTTGATCTCCAATTTTTTAAAATTAATTTTAACTATTCATATTACAAAACTATTTAAAATAAATAGAAACCTTGATCAGCAGTCAAGGAGAAATACATAGGAGGGAGATAGAATTTATATTAAGAAAAAATTAGAGAAGACAAGGTACGCAGACCCCATTTAATAAAACTCATACATTCATGCATCCAACTAAAATAAAATCCAATCGTATTGGTCAATAGTCCATAATCAATCACATTTATTATCATACACATCACCATATGTGTGACGTCCCCAAAATAGGTATACAACACCCATTCTGAGTCGCCAAAATACATGGTACATAAACAACTACATCTTTATTATTACAACACAAGAACTGTGAGTTTAAATACAAATATTGTCATTTAGATAATATCCACACTCAAATAAGTCCTCATTACAATTATTGAAACATTATTTCACAAAAATGGTGAGGACTACTAAAATAACTTCTAGAACCATCATTCCATACCCCGACTAGTACTCGCTACATTCTCGCCTCCTGAGAAAAATAGAACAAAAAGAAAAAGGGTGAGCTCAACTAGCCCAGTAAAGAACATTATGACTAAGATAATACAGAACAAATTATCGTTAGTCTTCAACAGAAAAAAAAAATCTAATAGAATACAATAGACAACAAGTTTTAAATCAATAACTGCAGCGGAAACAGCAAACCATTAGAAGAGTCAAGTAGAGAATGAGTTCTACTATCTTCTAAGATTTAAAAGTCCATCATTAATATTTTATCCCTGTAACAACAATCAATAACCATCTTTAATCAAATATTCATCTTTGCACTACAGGCCAAAGATATTCACTTGTATCACCGGTCAGTCATGTTCATCTCAACACCTGTTCATCTTTGCACTACGGGCCAAAGATATTCATCAGTTAATCATTCATCTTTGCACTACGGGCCAAAGATATTCAGTATCATTTAGGACTGAGGATGATGAAAAATATCTTAAAGAAAACGAATCTAGTGAAACAAAATAACAATATTAAGGATTCGTATTTCGATTTATCCATGTCCAAAAATACCTTATAATTATTTATAGTGAAGTAGAATTCAAGAATGATCAAAACATGGATACAATCAAAGCTAGTACCCAGAATAGATATTTTGGACGAAAAGAAGAAAATTTTATTTTTCGGTGAATAGTAACTCGTGAATAGTAACTCGTGAATAGTAACTCATGAATAGTAACCCCGACGTGAAAAGTTCCAAATTTGATAAAAATTTCCAACCAATATTTCGGCATAATGATATTGAAGAAATAATATCATTTTCGAATAAAATAACATCCCTTACCTCAAAATAATCGTACTTCTGACTGAATTTCGGGTATAGTGCTGACAGAAACTCGCACCGTATAGCAACACTCAAAGTATACTCACAAGAATACGCTCGATAATATAGAGAGAGAAAGAGAGAAAACTTTGTTTCTGGTATGATTTTCAATTCTAACTTAGCCCTCTATTTATAGGAAAATGCTAGAACGCCAAAGGAGACTAAAATAATAAATTAATATTTTCTTATTTTCCTTACGCATGCCAAGACCAAGACTTATCAAGGCATGCCAATTCTGAAATTCATCCCAGCAGCCCACATGTTTAATCCACCAACCAAAAAGTGGGTCCCGCAATTTAATAAAAATTATTTTATTTTTTGAAACTTCAGTAATTCATAGAAAATAGACCGTTTATCAGAAAAATACGAATTTTATGTCCATTCTGACTGAAATCGAATTCTCTACAACTTTGTAGCTTTAAGTTTTTCCAAATTCCAAACCAAAAATATCCGAAATCCACAAACGGATGATTTTTAATACCTCCACATCGACAAAATACTGATAAAATACTTCAGCTTTAATTCTTTCATTTTTATCCACATAAAAATAAATATATCCATCATTTATATCCACATAAAATAAATATTTCTTTATCATATGAATCAATAATTAATTATTCATAAATAATATTATAGAATCACATTTATGACAACCAGGCCGTTCCCAGGAAAGAGGGGGCTTTCCAATAAGGATTTCTCCTTACTGGCGCGCAATTAGATGACCAAACCTCTCCTTAGACAGAACTTTCTAGACATTGCCAATAATGTTATATAATAATATTATTCAAATAATATGAATTATTGATCTGATAATGGGAAATACTGTGTAGTGACAATTATTGAAACAACGGTAATATAAAATATCAACGCAACAATTATTAAATCAATAAAATAAAATACTGAACAGTAATTACTGTAACCATTATTGAGTAGTGCCTTCTTACGTAAGAATCAATAATTGGTGCAATCAGTGTGCTACTTTGTAACAACGCGTATTACTGTGTTTTAACCACCGGGTATTCCAACAGTATTAACGGTAACAATTACGCCGTTATTAATAAACAACATATACTTGTCGTTTTCTTCATCCAATCGCTTTCCATTATGGGGCCCACAAAAGACTGCGCCGTCGTACGAATATTCCCCGACAGGAAGAATATTCCTACGACCAAACGAATATTCCCCGACAACAATGAGTATTTTATAACCACCTGCTTATTTGAAATATTTGCACATTTTACCCATAACTAACCTCATTAATCAATTTAACACTTACTATTTCAAAATAATAAATAGAGGGAATTTAAATTTTATTTATTAATAATTTGGGGTCTTACAACCTCCCCTCCTTATGAAATTTCGTCCTCGAAATTGATGTACGTACCTGGTGTTTCGAAAAGATGAGGATACCTCGTTTTCATTTCCGTTTCCAACTCCCAGGTCATTTCCTCAATAGCATGGTTTCTCCACAAAACTTTAACTTGTGGTATGACCTTCGTGCGTAGGACATGCTCCTTTCTATCCAAGATTTTGACAGGTACCTCTTCGTACGTTAAGTCTTCAGCTATCTCGTCCGGTTCTAACTCAGTAACGTGGTCTGGGTCTTTCACATATTTACGTAACACAGATATATGAAAAACATTATGAACACGAGACATACTTGGAGGTAACGCGAGTCTATAAGCCACATTTCCTATTCGGTCAAGAATCTGAAATGGACCAATAAATCGTGGATTGAGCTTTCCTCTCTTCCCAAATCTTGTAACTCCTTTCCATGTAGCCACACGCAACAATACATGATCCCCAATGTCAAATTCCACGTCCTTTCGATGAAGATCCGCATAACTCTTTTGTCGATCCTGTGCCGTTTGTATACGTTGTCGAATCGTTTGGATCTTCTCTGTAGTCATGCGTACCAACTCTGGTCCCAACAATGTTGCTTCACCCACCTCGTCCCAGCATACTGGAGAGCGACACTTTCGTCCATATAATGCTTCAAATGGGGCCACACCTATACTTGCCTGATAACTGTTATTGTAAGAGAATTCCACCAATGGTAGGTACTTATCCCAACTCCCTTTGAAATCTAGGACACAAAGTCTTAATAGATCTTCAAGAGTTTGAATAGTCCTCTCTGATTGTCCGTCCGTTTGAGGATGGTATGCCGAACTAAATCGTAAATCTGTACCCATAGCTTTTTGCAAGCTAACCCAAAATCTTGAAGTGAATCTTGGGTCACGATCCGAAACTATGGATACTGGCATGCCATGCAGTCTCACAATCTCATCTACGTATATACGAGCAAGACGTTCAAGGGAATAAGTCTCCCGTATCGGCAAGAAATGAGCAGACTTGGTTAGTCTATCAACAATAACCCAAATAGCATTTATGCCTTGAGAAACCGTGGGAAGACCCGTAACGAAATCCATGGTAATGTGTTCCCACTTCCATTTCGGAATCTCAAGTGATTGCAATGGACCCTTTGGCACTTGATGTTCCGCCTTTACACGTTGACAAGTTAAACACCTCGAGATAAACTTTGCAATCTCTCTCTTCATATTATTCCACCAAAATATATGTCGAAGATCACGATACATTTTGGTACTTCCAGGATGGATTGCAAATGGTGTATTGTGTGCTTCCATCATGATCTTGTACTTCAAATCAGAATCGTTAGGAACACAAAGTCTGGAGTGGACTCGAAGTATTCCTTCTTCATCGATTCTTGCTTCTGGAATAGAACCTTCTTGCACTTTCTTCTTCATATGCATCAGCTCTATGTCCGTAGCTTGAGCAGCTTTAACTTTATCGATTAAAGTCGGTTCTACTCGTATATTTGATATCATCATGTGGGTACTTGGAGCCTTCATCTCTATCTCCATCATTTGCAAGTCATACAAAATGGGCCTTTGTGTTAACAACATTGCACTCGTACCCGCATATGATCTTCTACTCAATGCGTCAGCTACTACGTTTGCTTTTCCAGGATGATATTGGATGGTATGATCGTAATCTTTTAACAGCTCGAGCCAACGTCGCTGCCGCATGTTGAGTTCTTTTTGGGTGAAGAAATATTTGAGGCTTTTATGATCTGTATAGATCTCCACTTTCTCCCCATACAGGTAGTGTCTCCAGATCTTCAACGTGAAAACTACTGCTGCCAACTCCAAATCATGAGTAGGATAATTCCTCTCATATTCTTTGAGTTGTCGCGAGGCATAGGCTATGACTTTCCCATGTTGCATGAGAACACATCCTAACCCTTTGCTTGAAGCATCACTGTAGATAACAAATCCATCCGAACCAGATGGTATTGTCAGAACAGGTGCCGAAATGAGTCTCCTCTTAAGCTCTTGAAAACTCTTCTCGCATTCCTCGCTCCATACGAATTTGACATCTTTCCGAGTCAGCTGAGTTAACGGGGTAGCGATTCGAGAAAACCCTTCCACGAATCTTCGATAATAACCAGCTAAGCCTAGAAAGCTACGTACTTCGGTCACCGTCTTTGGTTGCTCCCAACTTTGTATTGCTTCAATCTTCACCGGGTCAACAGATACTCCATGTTTTGACACCACGTGCCCAAGGAATGCTACTTCCTCAAGCCAGAACTCGCATTTCTTCAGCTTGGCATATAACTTATTTTCACGCAGCCTTTGGAGTACCAGCTTCAAATGATGCTCATGATCTTCACGGCTTTTGGAATATATGAGGATGTCATCAATAAAGACAACAACGAACTGATCCAAATAATCCTTGAATACCCGGTTCATCATATCCATAAAAGCCGTAGGAGCATTAGTCAATCCAAAAGACATGACTAGGAATTCATAATGCCCGTACCGAGTTCTGAAGGCAGTCTTTGTAATATCCTCAGTTTTAACCTTCAGCTGATGATATCCAGAACGAAGATCGATCTTTGAAAAGAATTGTGCTCCTTGTAACTGGTCAAACAGGTCATCAATACGAGGTAGCGGATACCTATTCTTAATAGTTACATGGTTTAATTCCCAGTAATCAATACAAAGTCGCATACTCCCGTCTTTCTTCTTTACAAATAAAACAGGAGCACCCCAAGGAGATGTACTAGGACGAATGAAACCGATGTCCAACAACTCTTGTAGTTGGACCTTTAACTCCTGAAGTTCAATAGGAGCCATTCGATATGGGGTTTTAGAAATGGGCTTTGTACCAGGTTCAAGATCAATAAAGAATTCAATTTCTCGTTCGGGGGTAGACCGGGAAGTTCTTCAGGAAATACGTCAGGAAAGTCAATAACAACAGGAATATTATTCAAATTTGACGTGTCTTTATTCAAATCCATAACATGGGCTAAGAAAGCTTGACATCCATTTTTTAATAAACGAATGGCTTTATGGCTTGATATAACAGTGATTGATTTTAATGGCTTAGTTGTTTGAATTCGTACAACAGGTTGGTTAGGAATATGAAAACTAACAACCTTACGAAAATAATCAATTTTAGCATGATGAGTGGTTAACCAATCAATTCCTAAAATCACATCAAAAGCAAGTATCTTTAAAGAGATAAGATCAATAGGTAATGTGATAGTGCCAACTTGGATCATGCAAGATTTATAAACTATAGATGTAACAAAGGTTTCACCTAACGGAGTTTCAACAGATAAGTCAAAGTCCAATTTCCCCGGAGTCAAGTTTAAACGTTGAGCACAAGCAGGAGAGATAAAAGAATGGGTAGAACCGGTATCTAGTAAGGTATAAACTTCGCAAGAATTCAAGATTAGCTTACCCGTAATCACCTCGTTCGGGTTCCTCACGTTTTGGCCAGTTACGACAAACGCTCTTCCAGGAACTGCTGATTTCGCCTTATCCGGGACAGCCCTTGGAATCACCACTCCCGCTGAACTTGATTTCGCTATAGTACAATCTCGAGCGATGTGGTCTTCCTTCCCACAGTTGTAACACACCTTGGATTGTTGTGGACAGTTTGGGCTGATATGTCCCTCTTTCACGCATTTGTAACATCTAACTGGCGGTCATTCTCCTCCCCTAAAATTTGTTGTTGGTGCTGCTGCTGATGTCTTCCCGTCATTGTTGAATCTCCTCTTTCTAAAATTTCCACTTGACTCACCTCTCCTATTATCATGGCCACGATGACTACCCGAGTGGTTACCGCCTTTGTTCGTATTTTTCCCTCCTCGTTGGTTATCATCGCTCTGATGATTGCTGTCACGGTATGACCCTGGTTGTGGTCCCTCGGTTGAGTATACTCATTATCTCTCTCTAATAATTGGGCCCTGTTGACAACGTCTGAATACAGAGAAAATTTATGAGAGATAAGGTATTGACGAATCTCAGGTTTTAAACCTCTCAGAAACATCCGCGTCATACGTTCCTCATTTTCTACCAAATGAGGTGCAAACCTGGATAACTCTGCAAACTTCGCCTCGTACTGGGACACCGTCATGTTGTTTTGTTCCAGTCTGATAAACTCCACCTCCTTCATATGGCGAATACTTTCAGGGAAGTACTTGTCATTAAACAGTTTCTGAAACGTTTCCCAGGACATATTGAGTGCGTCAGGCTGGGTACGCTTCACAGACTCCCACCAGTAGTCTGCCTCACCGCGGAACATAAAGGTAGCGAATGGAACCTTCTGCTCCTCCGTGCATCCCAAGACATCGAATATCTTGGTAATTTGCTTGACCCATGTTTCAGCCATGATCGGATCCGGCTTTCCCTTAAATTCTGGTGGTCCCAACTCCTTGAACTGCTTGGCTGTGACAGACCGCGTGTTGTCATTATTTCCACCCGTATTTTGTACATGAGTCTCCCTCGTCTGATTTTGCATGAACTGCAAAAAGCTCCTAAACATTCCATCGTTCATCGTTTGCTCGGTAGTGTTGTTTACAGGAGGAATATTGCCTTCCTGTTGCACGTTCTCCTGGTTTGTGACTAAAGGTTGTTCCACAGTCTCATACACTCCATTGTTAACGTTCTCAGCAGCCATTCTTAAATACTGCCATAAAACAAGGGTTAATTAAATAAATTAACAAATCACATAATACCCCTATATTATGACTGACCAATAAGTAAGCTTAGGTAGGACACACTAGCGAAGGATTTATTCGTCTCTCCCCTCCTAGTTCTATTCTCCGATCTCCGCCAGAGATCATATCCCTAAGCTCTGATACCAACTGTGACGTCCCCAAAATAGGTATACAACACCCATTCTGAGTCGCCAAAATACATGGTACATAAACAACTACATCTTTATTATTACAACACAAGAACTGTGAGTTTAAATACAAATATTGTCATTTAGACAATATCCATACTCAAATAAGTCCTCATTACAATTATTGAAACATTATTTCACAAAAATGGTGAGGACTACTAAAATAACTTCTAGAACCATCATTCCATACCCCGACTAGTACTCGCTACATTCTCGCCTCCTGAGAAAAATGGAACAAAAAGAAAAAGGGTGAGCTCAACTAGCCCAGTAAAGAACATTATGACTAAGATAATACAGAACAAATTATCGTTAGTCTTCAACAGAAAAAAAAATCTAATAGAATACAATAGACAACAAGTTTTAAATCAATAACTGCAGCGGAAACAGCAAACCATTAGAAGAGTCAAGTAGAGAATGAGTTCTACTATCTTCTAAGATTTAAAAGTCCATCATCAATATTTTATCCCTGTAACAACAATCAATAACCATCTTTAATCAAATATTCATCTTTGCACTACAGGCCAAAGATATTCACTTGTATCACCGGTCGGTCATGTTCATCTCAACACCTGTTCATCTTTGCACTACGGGCCAAAGATATTCATCAGTTAATCATTCATCTTTGCACTACGGGCCAAAGATATTCAGTATCATTTAGGACTGAGGATGATGAAAAATATCTTAAAGAAAACGAATCCAGTGAAACAAAATAACAATATTAAGGATTCGTATTTCGATTTATCCATGTCCAAAAATACCTTATAATTATTTATAGTGAAGTAGAATTCAAGAATGATCAAAACATGGATACAATCAAAGCTAGTACCCAGAATAGATATTTTGGACGAAAAGAAGAAAATTTTATTTTTCGGTGAATAGTAACTCGTGAATAGTAACTCGTGAATAGTAACTCATGAATAGTAACCCCGACGTGAAAAGTTCCAAATTTGATAAAAATTTCCAACCAATATTTCGGCATAATGATATTGAAGAAATAATATCATTTTCGAATAAAATAACATCCCTTACCTCAAAATAATCGTACTTCTGACTGAATTTCGAGTATAGTGCTGACAGAAACTCGCACCGTATAGCAACACTCAAAGTATACTCACAAGAATACGCTCGATAATATAGAGAGAGAAAGAGAGAAAACTTTGTTTCTGGTATGATTTTCAATTCTAACTTAGCCCTCTATTTATAGGAAAATGCTAGAACGCCAAAGGAGACTAAAATAATAAATTAATATTTTCTTATTTTCCTTACGCATGTCAAGACCAAGACTTATCAAGGCATGCCAATTCTAAAATTCATCCCAGCAGCCCACATGTTTAATCCACCAACCAAAAAGTGGGTCCCGCAATTTAATAAAAATTATTTTATTTTTTGAAACTTCAGTAATTCATAGAAAATAGACCGTTTATCAGAAAAATACGAATTTTATGTCCATTCTGACTGAAATCGAATTCTCTACAACTTTGTAGCTTTAAGTTTTTCCAAATTCCAAACCAAAAATATCCGAAATCCACAAACGGATGATTTTTAATACCTCCACATCGATAAAATACTGATAAAATACTTCAGCTTTAATTCTTTCATTTTTATCCACATAAAAATAAATATATCCATCATTTATATCCACATAAAATAAATATTTCTTTATCATATGAATCAATAATTAATTATTCATAAATAATATTATAGAATCACATTTATGACAACCAGGCCGTTCCCAGGAAAGAGGGGGCTTTCCAATAAGGATTTCTCCTTACTGGCGCAATTAGATGACCAAACCTCTCCTTAGACAGAACTTTCTAGACATTGCCAATAATGTTATATAATAATATTATTCAAATAATATGAATTATTGATCTGATAATGGGAAATACTGTGTAGTGACAATTATTGAAACAACGGTAATATAAAATATCAACGCAATAATTATTAAATCAATAAAATAAAATACTGAACAGTAATTACTGTAACCATTATTGAGTAGTGCCTTCTTACGTAAGAATCAATAATTGGTGCAATCAGTGTGCTACTGTGTAACAACGCGTATTACTGTGTTTTAACCACCGGGTATTCCAACAGTATTAACGGTAACAATTACGCCGTTATTAATAAACAACATATACTTGTCGTTTTCTTCATCCAATCGCTTTCCGTTATGGGGCCCACAAAAGACTGCGCCGTCGTACGAATATTCCCCGACAGGAAGAATATTCCTACGACCAAACGAATATTCCCCGACAACAATGAGTATTTTATAACCACCTGCTTATTTGAAATATTTGCGCATTTTACCCATAACTAACCTCATTAATCAATTTAACACTTACTATTTCAAAATAATAAATAGAGGGAATTTAAATTTTATTTATTAATAATTTGGGGTCTTACAATATGCATCAATAAATAATATTCATTTCATGAATAATAAATATTCAATATATATATTGATATCATTTAATGGGCAAAATTAGTTAGTATAAAATTTAATTTTGAAGCAAAATAAACTCCTTTATTTTAATTCAAATTTAAATCAAAATAAACCTCTTTTATTTTAATTTATCCAATTTTGAATAAAATAAACTATTTTATTTTAATCAAATTTTTTTAATCAAAATAAACTCCTTTATTTTAATTAATTATGAAATCCAATTCCAAGTAAAAAAAAATTCATTTATTAAGGGAAACACGAATTTTCTTCCTATTCACAAATAAACTCCTTTATTTTGAATAATATGAAATTTTATTTCATATCTAAATAAACTCCTTTATTTAAGGAAATATAGATTCTCTTTCCTATTCACAAATAAACTCATTTACTTTGAATAATATGAAATCTTATTTCATATCTAAATAAACTCCTTTATTTAAGGAAACATGGAATCCAATTTCAACTCTAATTAGTTATCATGAAATCCAATTTCAACTCTAATTAGTTAGCATGAAATTTCAATTTTAAAATTAAAATAAACTCTTTATTTTAAGATTAAAATAAACCTTTTATTTTAATTATAAAATTATTAAGAACAATATATACATATATATATATATATATATATATAATATATATATATATATATATATATATATATATATATATATATATATATTACTAATACTATCTATACATATTGATTCCTAATACTACCACGTGAATGCTAAGGAATCTACCATGAAAACAGGATGTCTATATATATATAAGAACGTGGCCCACTAACAGAAGGAAAAAAAAAAGGCAGCGAAATCATATTTTTGTGAATATGATTTTCGTTTTGATTTTTTTTATATAATAAAATTTTGTCCAATAAAATTGTTCTAAACACATATCAACATACATATCAAATTAAAATAATTAATAATTCGCATAAAGGTTTGGCTTTGATGACACTGTTGGGTTTGTAATATTCATGAACGCAATCAAATTGCACAAAATAAGCGAAAACGTGAAAAATCAGAGTTTTAAAATTTTACAAACCATATACCCGGATCATCCTTTATGTACAATTATTAATTAAACGAAAAAATAAAGAACAAGAATCATACTCTTGAATATTCGAGCTTCCTCAGGTACGAGTTCACCTCCAAATCTTTTTGCGTTCAACTTGAATCCACCGGGTTTGGTTCCTTTCTTTGATCAACGTTAGCCACCCAAGTGTTTGGCCTCTAGAGGTGATCCACCAAGGAAGAACAAAAAATTTAAGAAGATGGGTGTTTGACAAAATCCTAATTTTCTATCTCTATAGAAAAAGAGCGTACTTTTCAACTATTGGAATTACGTATGTTGTTAAAAAGTCAATAACAATTATTATATCACCCATAATAAGACTCCTCTTATTTATAGATGTGGACAACCCTCCTTAACAATTAAGGAATTGAGTTTTATTTTAATTAATTAAACTCCTTTAATTAATTAGGCTCCTAATCTTATTAGGAATAATTAATTAAACTCTTTTAATTAATTAGCCTCCTAATCTTATTAGAATATATGAGAGTACTTTTATTAATTAATTCTCAAACTCCTTTAGGAATTAAATAATAATAATATTAATAATAATAATAAGACTCCTCTTATTAATTTATATTTAATATTTCTAAAATATTAAATAATAAATATTAAGCTATTTAATTTATTCTATCACTATAGATTAAATTAAATATACTTAACTTATTATTACGATTATGTTATTAACTTCTTAAATAATTATTCTTCCTTTTATGGTGTGACCCTTTAGGTTCTTCATATTAAACTGGTTGTGAATAAATTAATTAGAACAATTCTAATCTTATTTAAATAAATAAATTAAACTATTAATTTTTTTAAATAAATAATATTTATTCTACAATAGGGATAAGCCTCCCTAGTGATTAAGGACTTTCCAGATAATATAGATTTCAACATTAATCATAAAAGAACCTTTGAGTAAATAGTTACCGTACAATTCAATCCTTCCACCATATAGTGTCCCAATTAAATATAAGACATGAAATTACTGTCAAGTCTTATTTTATTTAATTATATGTATTTCGACTCTTAAATGTACAACTCTAAATAATGTAAATTAGAAACTCATTTCTAATTTCATTCTGCCTTGGCCAAGGACTACTGTGTTGTCATTTATTAAATCACATAGGACATTTCACTTCTTTTACTAGAAGTGGTAGATTCTTTATTGAGCATACATTATCTCCATGTACAACTTATTATACCCAAGCATACCATTTGATATACCCTAAGGGTCTTAAGGAATAAGTCAAATTATAACTCATCATACACAAGATACTATGATGATCTTAAGTCCAAGGATCACTTGTACTACTATCACTACAAGAATTCCTATTGACAGACAAGTAAAACTCCATTAGGTATTTCATAGCAAGCCATGTTCAGTGAACTTATTCTCCAATAAGCACCTACATACTTGCTTTAGTGTCTCCACACAAATGATCATGAGATCAATCATCCTCATCCAATGAGCAAGCAACGTATGTACCAATCTATCCGGATTCACTAATTCTCAATTTAGTAATCCAACGATTGGGAACTATTTTAGTTTTAAGCTTTCTAAGAATTTAGATCTCATTAGAATGATCATCATCATTATTCTAAAAGCATTTCTTAAAACTATAGATTTATCACATATTATAAAACAACATCATGTAGATAATTAAAAGTCTTTAATAAATTAATACTTTTTATTAATAAATGAATAAGATTGTTATAAAGTATATGCTTTATCATCAAACATGATTGGCTTGTGTGCATACTACTTTCAGACCATGCCTCTCACCTTTCTGGAGAAAGGGGTTCGCTTCCCTCTTCATATTTTTTTGGTTACCCTTTTAGGGTTTGTTGGTGTTGGATTTACCCAACTAGTCACGAACTCATACATCCATATCCTCACCGATTTGATTTTTTTAAAACTTCCAATCCGATAAAATACTGATAAAATACCTCAACATTAATTTCTTTATTTATAACCACATAAAATAAATATTTTCCTATCCATCATTTATCTCCACATAAAATAAATATTTCTTTATCATATACATCAATAATTAATTATTCACAAATAATATTACAGAATCACAATAATGACAACCAAGTCGTTCCCAGAAAAGAGGAGGCTTTCCAATAAGGATTTCTCCTTACTGGCACGCAATAGGTGACCAAACCTCTCATTGACAGAACTTTCTAGACATTGCCAATAATGCTATTTAATAATATTATTCAAATAATATGAATTATTGATCTGATAATGAGAAATACTATGCAGTGACAATTATTGAAATAATAATAATATAAAATATCAACGCAGCAATTATTAAATCAATAAGATAAAATATTGAACATTAATTACTGTAACAATTATTGAGTAGTGCCTTCTTACGTAAGAATCAATAATTCAAAAATACTATGCAATACCGTGTGCTACTGTGCAACAACGTGTTTTAACTGTATTTTAACCACCATGTATTCTAACAGTTAACGATAAAACTTTTGCCGTTATTTTATAAAAAGATATTTTTATCGTTTTTTTAATTCGACAATAATTCTGTTGTGGGGTCCACCAATAATTGTGCCGTCGTACGAAAATTTCCTGTTAAAACGAATATTCCCCGACCAATCGAATATTATATAACAACTTACGTACTTTGTAAAATTTATAAATATTACCCACAACTATAAGATTATATCAAATTCACTCCATAATATTCAAAAATGATATTTATAGAAAATTCATCTTTATTCATAAAAGTTGGGATCTTACAATATGTGTATTTAAACTTTACAAAATATATGTCCAACTGATCCTAGGACAATAAGAAAATAAAATCGAAACTAAATTTATATTCAAAAAATAAAAGTGTAATCTACAGTATTTAAGTAATCTATAATATTTTCTACAAAGTGCATAGTAAACAACTAGACATATATTTTGGAAATCAATTTGTTTTATAATATTCCAGTTACATTTAAATTATATTTTCTTTTAATTTAAGAGGAATATATTTATTTTTGTTCTAATTATTTAACTTATATTGGTATGTAATAAATGTTAAAATAAAATAAATCTAAAAAATCTTGAATCATTTTAACAAAATTTATTAATTTATTTTTTTAATATTTAATATGTAACATTAAAAAAAAGAACCAGACCAGCCAAGGCCTTTGGTCTGACCTGACCTTGGTCCTGGCCTGGCCTGACCTGGCTTTGGGTCTGGCCTGGCCTGCAGGCCTAGCCAGACCACAACCCAGCAACTAAGACTTGATCTGAATGCCAAAAGTCAATGGACTAACTTGACCTGATCAAAACTCAAGGCCTAACAAGCCCAGACCAAACCAGATCGACCTGTTATGCATGCCTACCTATTTACAAAGCTTACTAAACAATTTGACCAACTGTTAGCATAAAATACTATCAAATTTTGACGAACTAGCCAATTTTAATTAATTATATACTACTACTTTTAATTTACCATATATATATATATATATATAATATATATATATATATATATATATATATAAACAATATTCAGAAGCACCCCAACATTCTCTAAAATTTAAATTTGTTGATTGACAATTTTACAATATTTAGTAGAAACATGCAACTTAATTAGTATATTGAAATTGGTTTTCAAATTAATGGAAGAGTCGAGTAAGTTTGGGTTGTAGTATGTTATAATATTAAACTGTCATTGTGTTATAAAGTTGATCATCTTGTAAATCTATACATATATGAACCTACATAGAAATTTACCCACATTTATAAAAAACACAAAAATCATAACAATCAACATAAATACATGTTACATTTTGAAATTACATGCAAAAGGAAATTCAAATTCACAAACTTCAAACATATTAAGAAAAAGAAAGGTGGTATTGTAGTTGGTATCAGAGTATGAATGCAAATTAAAACTTTTAGAGGCCCCTTATGTTGTTTATCCATGTGGCAAAAGCAAAATTCATCTAACATAAAACTAAATTACTATTAATATATTCAACTCTTCAACTTAGCTGTGACGCCCCCAAAATAGGTATACAACACCCATTCTGAGTCGTCAAATATATGGTACAAAAAGCAAACTACAACTTCAATAATATAATTATCGTACAAAATACGACAACACATACTGTGAGTTTAAATATAAATATTGTCTTCTAGACAATATCCACACTCAAATAAGTTCTCATTACAATTATTCAAAAACTATTTTACAGAAAAAGTAAGGACAGCTAAAACATCTTTTTAGAACCATCACTCTATACCCCGACTAGATCCTGCTATGTTCTCACCTCCTGAGAAGAAAAATAGAACAAAAAGGAAAAGGGTGAGCTCAACTAGCCCAGTAAAGAATATTATGACTAAGATAATATACAACAAATTATCATTAGTATTCAACAGGGAAAAATCTGATAAAATATAATCGAAACCAAGTTTTAGATCAACAACTGCAGCGGAAACAACAAACCATTAGAAGAGTCAAGTAGAGAATAATTCTACTATCTTCTAAGATTTAAAAGTTCATCATCAATATTTTATCCTGTAACATCAATTAATAATCATCTTTAACCAAATATTCATCTTTGCACTACAGGCCAAAGATATTCATTTGTATCACCAGTCAGTCATGTTCATCTCAACACCTGTTCATCTTTGCACTACAAGCCAAAGATATTCATCAGGTAATCATACATATTTGCACTACAGGCCAAAGATATTCAGTAATATCATCATTTAGGACTGAGGATGATGAAAAATATCTTAAAGAAAACGAATCCAATGAGACAGAAGAACAAATATTAGGAATTCGTATTATAGTTTATCCAAGTGCAATAATACTCCATAATAACTAATTGTGAAGGAGAATTCAAAAATAAAGATCAAAACATGGATACAATCAAAGATAGTAACCATAATAGACATCTTGGATAAAAAGAATTTTTTTTATTTTTCGGTGAATAGTGCCGTATTCGTGAATAGTGTCGTATACGTGAATAGTACCGTATACGTGAATAGTAATCCCGACACAAAAAGTTTCAAATTTGATAAAAAAAACTCATATCAATATTTTAGCATAATGATATTGAAGAAAATAATATCATTTAAGAAGGAAATAATATCCCTTACCTTAAAATATTGTACTTCTGATCTGAATATCAGATATGAGGCTGAATGAAACTTGTGCTGAATAGCAACTCTCAAATTATCTAAATACTCACAAAATTCACTCAATAATCTAGAGAGAGAAAAGAGAAATAATTATGATTCTGGTGTCATTTTCAATTCTAACTTAGCCCTCTATTTATAGAAAATGTTAGCACGCCAAAGCAGACTTAACTGCAACCTGATGGCTTTACCTGCTACTATTCTCACGCACACATTTGAATAAAAATCTCAGCACATTTCTTCACCAACCACAGAGTGGGGGCCACCAATTATAGAATTTCACCAAAATGATTAACTCCGAAAATTTAAAAATTTCTGAACCAGTCATCTCGTAAAATTCATAACAAAATCATACGTTCGTTTTTAACGGTTCAAAATTTGTGGACATATACTCAAACTTATATATGTATAACCTATCCAAATATTTACCACGATCTAACGGTCAGATTAAAAATTATACCCTCGCAATATATCTCAAAAACCCTAATTTAATTTCAATACCTCCGTTCCGACAGAAATACAGATATAAAACACCTCAATATTAACTCTTTCATTTTTAACCACAAAAATATATCCATTATTTATATCCACATAAAATAAATATTTTCTTATCATATGAATCAATAATTAAATTATTCACAAATAATATTACAGAATCACATTTATGACAACCAGGCCGTTTTCAGGAAAGAGGGGGCTTTCCAATAAGAATTTTTCCTTACTGGCGCGCCAATTAGGTGACCAAACCTCTCCTTAGACAGAACTTTCTAGACATTGCCAATAATGTTATCTAATAATATTATTCAAATAATATGAATTATTGATCTGATAATGGGAGTACTATGCAGTAACAATTATTGAACAACAATAATATAAAATATCAACGCAGCAATTATTGAATCATAATAAATAAAATATTGAGCAGTAACTACTGTAACAATTATTGAGTAGTGCCTTCTTACGTAAGAATCAATAATTGGTACAATACCGTGTGCTGTACTGTATTTTAACCACCAGGTATTCCAACAGTATTAACGGTAACAACTACGCCGTTAATTATTAACAACTTATTACTTGTCGTTTTCTTCATCCAATCGCTTTTTGTTATGGGGCCACACAAGGCTGCGTCGTCGTCGAATATTCTCCGATAACAAGAATATTCAACGACCAAACGAATATTCACCGACCAAAAATAGATATTTTATAACCACTTACTTATTTGAAATATTGCCGCATTTTACCCATAAATAACCACATTAATCAAATCAACCTTCTATTTTAAAATAATAAATAGAGGAAATTTAATTTCATTTTTTAATAAGTTGGGGTCTTACAACTCCCCTCCTTATGAAATTTCGTCCTCGAAATTGACGTACGTACCTGGTATTTCGAAAAGGTGAGGATAACTCGCTTTTATTTCTGATTTTAACTCCCAAGTCATTTCTTCAATAGTATTATTTCTCCATAAAACCTTAACTTGTGGTATAACCTTCGTGCGTAGAACATGCTCTTTCCTATCCAAGATCTTAACAGGTACCTCCTCGTACGTTAAATCTTTGGCTATCTCGTCTGGTTCTAACTCAATTATGTGGTTTGGGTCTTTCACATATTTACGAAGCACATATATGTGAAAAATATTATGAACACGAGACATACTTGGAGGTAATGCGAGTCTATAGGCCACATTTCCTATTCGGTTAAGAATCTCAAATGGACCGACAAATCTTGGATTGAGCTTTCCTCTCTTCCCAAATATTGTAACTCCCTTCCATGGTGCAACACGTAACAATACATGATCCCCAATATTAAATTCCACGTCCTTTCGATGAAGATTCGCATACCGTTTGTATACGTTGTCGAATTGTTTGGATATTCTCTGTAGTTATACGTACCAATAATGGTCCCAACAATGTTGCTTCACCCACCTCGTCCCAGCATACTGGAGAACGACATTTTCTTCCATACAACGCCTCGAATGGAGCCATGCCTATACTTGCCTGATAACTGTTGTTGTAGGAGAATTCCACCAATGGTAGGTACTTATCCCAACTTCCTTTGAAATCTAGAACACAGAGTCTTAATAGATCTTCAAGGGTTTGAATAGTCCTCTCTGATTGCCTGTCCGTTTGAGGATTGTATGCTGAACTGAATCGTAAATCCGTGCCCATAGCTTTCTGCAAGCTAACCCAAAATCGTGAAGTGAATCTTGGGTCACGATCCGAAACTATGGATACTGGCATGCCATACAATCTCACAGTCTCATTCACATACATACGAGCAAGACGTTCAAGGGAATAAGTCTCACGTATAGGTAAGAAATGAGCAGACTTGGGTAAATCTATCAACAATAACCCAAATAGCATCTATGCCTTGAGACCTTGGAAGACCCGTAACGAAATCCATAGTAATGTGTTCTCACTTTTTTTTCAGAATCTCAAGTGGTTGCAATGGACCCTTTGGTACTTGATGCTCCGCTTTTACACGTTGACAAGTTAAACACCTCGAGATAAACTCCGCGATCTCTCTTTTCATATTGCTCCACCAAAATGTATGTCGAAGATCATGATACATTTTGGTACTCCCAGGATGGATTGCAAACGGTGTGTTGTGTGCCTCCATCATTATTCTATGCTTCAAATCAAAATCGTTAGGAACACAAAGTCTGGAGTTGACTCGAAGTATTCATTTTTCATCGATTCTTGCTTCTGGAATAGCACCTTCTTGCACTTTCTTTTTCTTACGCATTAGCTCCATGTCCGTAGCTTGAGCAGCTTTACTTTATCGATTAAAGTGGTTCTACTCGTATATTTGATATCATCATGTGGGTACTGGAGCCTTCATCTCTATCTCCATCCTTTGCAAGTCATACAAATGGGCCTTTGTGTTAACAACAACATTGCACTCGTACCTGCATATGATCTTCTACTCAATGCGTCAGCTACTACGTTTACTTTTTCAGGATGATATTGGATGGTATGATCGTAATCTTTTAGCAGCTCGAGGCAACGTCTTTGCCGCATGTTGAGTTCCTTTTGGGTGAAGAAATATTTGAGGCTTTTATGATCTGTATAGATCTCCACTTTCTCCCCATAAAAGTAGTGTCTCCAGATCTTCAACGCGAAAACGACTGCTGCCAACTCCAAATCATGAGTAGGATAATTCCTCTCATATTCTTTGAGTTGTCGCGAGGCATAGGCTATGACTTTCCCATGTTGCATGAGAACACATCCTAACCCTTTGCCTGAAGCATCGCTGTAGATAACAAATCCATCCGAACCAGATGGTATTGTCAAAACAGGTGCCAAATGAGTCTCCTCTTGAGTTCTTGGAAATTCTTCTCGCATTCTTTACTCATAACGAATTTTGTATCTTTCGAGTCAGCTGAGTTAACGGAGTAGCGATTTGAGAAAATCCTTCCACAAATCTTCGATAATAACCAGCTAAGCCAGAAAGCTACGTACTTCGGTTACTGACTTCGGTTGCTCCCAACTTTGTATGGCTTCAATCTTCGTCGGGTCGACAGATACTCCATGTTCTGACACCACGGCCCAAGGAATGCTACTTCCTCAAGCCAGAACTCGCATTTCTTCAGTTTGGCATCTAGCTTTTTTCACGAAGCCTTTGCAATATCAGCTTCAAATGGCGCTCATGATCTTTACGGCTTTGGATTTTGGAATAGATGAGGATGTCATCAATAAAGACAACAACGAACTGATCCAAATATTCTTTGAACACACGGTTCATCATATCCATGAAAGCAGCAGGAGCATTAGTCAATCCAAAAGGACATGACTAAGAATTCATAATGCCCGTACGAGTTTTGAAGGCAGTCTTTGGAATATCCTCAGTTTTAATCTTCAGCTGATGATATCCAGAACGAAGGTCAATCTTTAAAAAGAATTGTGCTCCTTGCAACTGTTCAAACAGGTCATCAATGCGAGGTAGCGAATACCTATTCTTGATAGTGACATGATTCAATTCTCGGTAGTCGATACAAAGTCGCATACTCCCGTCTTTCTTCTTTACGAATAACACAGGAGCTGTAAGACCCCAACTTTTATAAATAAAGATGAATTTTCTATAAATATCATTTTTGAATATTATGGAGTTAATTTGATATAATGTTATAGTTGTGGGGTAATATTTATAAATTTTTTAAAGTACGCAAGTTGTTATATAATATTCGATTGGTCGGGGAATATTCGTTTTTAACAGGGAATATTCGTACAACGGCACAATCATTGGTGGATCCCACAACGGAATTATTGTCGGATTGAGAAAACGCCAAAAATATTTTATTAAAAATAACGGCGGAAGTTTTACCATTGATATTGTTGAACTACTCGGTAGTAAAAGTACAGTAATACGTGTGGTTGCATAGTAGCACACGGTATTGATTATTAATGCTTATGTGAGAAGTCACTCAGTTGATTCAATTATTGTCAGTTAATAATATGAATTAATTTAGCGATAATGACGTTTTGTTTTATTCATATTATTAACGTAATAAAACAGAAACATCTTTTTATATAAATCAGAATACTTTATTAAAGTTATTCTATAAATAGAATATTATATATTTTATTTAAAAAAGATTTTTCTTTAAATAAGGACCGTCAGATTAAAGTAATCAATCTGGACCGTTCATGGATTATTAGTTCTATGAATTCTATTTTCTATAAATAGCAGTCATTCTTCTTATTTCTTACGATTCACTGAACTCTAGAGAGAGGAACTATAGAGAGAGAGAAGAAGAGTATTTCTGCTAGTAATTACTTCCTTATTTCAGCTCTTCTTTAAAACGGTAAGGGGTGTTATTCTTTCTTTTCATGAAAGTGAACTGTTTTGTTATTCCATTTCTTATTATTTGTTGGAATAACCATGTTATAAGCGAGTCTTACTGTAAGACCCCAACTTATTAATGAATAAAATCAAATTTTCTCTAAATATTATTGTGAATAATAAGGGGTTAATTTGATATAATACTTTGGTTATGGGTGAAATGTGCAAATTTTGCAAAATAAGCAAGTGGTTATAAAATATTCATTTTGTCGGGGAATATTCGTTTGGTCGTGGAATATTCTTGCTGTCGGGGAATATTCGTACGACGGACAGCCTTGTGTGGGCCCCATAACGGAAAGCGATTGGATGAAGAAAACGACAAGTATAAGTTTTTATAAATAACGGCGTAGTTGTTACCGTTAATACTGTTGGAATACCCGGTGGTTAAAATACAGTAGCACACGGTATTGCACCAATTATTGATTCTTACGTAAGAAGGCACTACTCAATAATTGTTACAGTAGTTATTGTTCAATATTTTATTTTATTGATTCAATAATTGCTGCGTTGATATTTTATATTATTGTTGTTTCAATAATTGTTGCTGCACAGTATTTTCATTATCAGATCAATAATTCATATTATTTGAATAATATTATTAGATAACATTATTGGCAATGTCTAGAAAGTTCTGTCTAAGGAGAGGTTTGGTCATCTAATTGCGCGCCAGTAAGGAGAAATCCTTATTGGAAAGCCCCCTCTTTCCTGGGAACGGCCTGGTTGTCATAAATGTGATTCTGTAATATTATTTGTGAATAATTAATTATTGATTCATATGATAAGGAAATATTTATTTTATGTGGATATAAATGAGGGATATATTTTGTGGTTAAAAATGAAGGAGTTAATGTTGAGGTTTTTATCAGTATTTTTGTCGGAATGGAGGTATTATAAAATCAGGGTTTTTGAGATATTTTGCGGGGGTTATAATTTTTAATCCGACCGTTGGATCGTGGTAATTTTTGGATATGTTATACATATATAAGTTGAGTATATGTCCACAAATTTTGAACCGTTAAAAATGAACGTATGATTTATTATGAATTTTACGAGATGACTGGTTCAGAAATTGTTGAATTTTCGGAGTTTATCATTTTGATGGAAAATTCTAGAATTGGTGGGCCCCACTTGTGGTTGGTGAAGAAATGTGCTGAATTATATTTCAAATGTGGTGGGTGGGAATAGTAGCAGGTAAAGCCATCAGGTTGCAGGTCAAACCTACTAAAATTTTCCTATAAATAGAGGGCTAAGTTAGAATTGAAAATCACACCAGAAACAAGTTTTCTCTCTTTCTCTCTCTAGATTATTGAGTGTATTTTGTGAGTATTTAGATACTTTGAGAGTTTCTATTCATCAGAGCAAGTTTCTTTCAGCCTTATACCGGTATTATTCGACCAGAAGTACTGATATTTTGAGGTAAGGGATATTATTTTCTTCTTAAATGATATTATTTTCTTCAATATCATTATGCTGAAATATTGATATGAGTTTTTATCAAATTTGGAACTTTTTGTGTCGGGGTTACTATTCACGTATACGGCACTATTCACGTATACGGTACTATTCACGAATACGGCACTATTCACCGAAAAATAAAATTTTCCTTTTTGTCCAAGATGTCTATTATGGTTACTATCTTTGATTGTATCCATGTTTTGATCTTTATTTTTGAATTCTGCTTCACAATTGATTATTATGAAGTATTATTGATCTTGGATAAACTGTTATACGAATCCCTACTATTTGTCCTTCTGTCTCATTGGATTCGTTCTCTTTAAGATATTTTTCATCATCCTCAGTCCTAAATGATGATATTACTGAATATCTTTGGCCTGTAGTGCAAAGATGTATGATTACTTGATGAATATCTTGGCCTGTAGTGCAAAGATGAACAGGTGTTGAGATGAACATGACTGACTGGTGATACAAATGAATATCTTTGGCCTGTAGTGCAAAGATGAATATTTGGTTAAAGATGATTATTAATTGATGTTACAGGGATAAAATATTGATGATGGACTTTTAAATCTTAGAAGATAGTAGAATTCTTTCTCTACTTGACTCTTCTAATGGTTTGCTGTTTCCGCTGCAGTTGTTGATCTAAAACTTGTTGTCGATTATATTTATCAGATTTTTCCCTGTTGAAGACTAACGATAATTTGTTGTATATTATCTTAGTCATAATATTCTTTACTGGGCTAGTTGAGCTCACCCTTTTCCTTTTTGTTCCATTTTTCTTCTCAGGAGGTGAGAACATAGCGAGGATCTAGTGGGGTATGGAGTGATGGTTCTAGAAAGATGTTTTAGCAGTCCTCACTATTTCTGTAAAATAGTGTTTGAATAATTGTAATGAGGATTTATTTGAGTGTGGATATTGTCTAGAAGACAATATTTGTATTTAAACTCACAGTATGTGTTGTCGTATTTTGCACGACAATTGTATTATTGAAGTTGTAGTTGCTTTCTGTACCATGTATTTGGCGACTCAGAATGGGTGTTGTATACCTATTTTGGGGGCGTCACAGTTGGTATCAGAGCTTAGGGATATGATCCCTGGCTGAGATGTGAGACAAGAACTAGGAGGGGAGAGACGGGGATTCCTTCGCTAGTATGACCTGACTAAGTTTATTTGGTGTTTATTTGGTCGGTCAGAGTATAGGGATAATATATGACATGACTATTAACCCTTGTTTTATGGCAGTATTTAAGAATGGCAGCTGAGAACGTTAATAATGGAGTAAATCAGACCGTGGAGACACCTTTGATCACTACCCAGGGGAACGTGCAACAGGAAGGCAATATTCCTCCTGTAAACAACGTTACGAGCAAACGATGAATGATGGAATGTTTAGGAGCTTTTTGCAGTTCATGCAAAATCAGACGAGGGAGACTCGTGTGCAGAATACGGGTGGAAATGATAACAACGCGCGGTTTGTCACAGCTAAGCAGTTCAAAGAATTGGGACCACCAGAATTTAAGGGAAAGCCGGATCCGATCATGGAGGAAACGTGGGTCAAGCAAATTACCAAGATATTTGATGTCTTGGGATGCACGGAGGAACAGAAGGTTCCATTCGCACCTTTATGTTCCGCGGTGAGGCAGACTACTGGTGGGAGTCTGTGAAGCGTACCCAGCCTGACGCACTCAACATGTCCTGGGAAAATTTCAAAAACTGTTCAATGACAAGTACTTTCCTGAAAGTATTCGTCATATGAAGGAGGTGGAGTTTATTAGACTGGAACAAAACAACATGACGGTTTGTCCAGTCGAGGCGAAGTTTGCAGAGTTATCCAGGTTTGCACTCAATTTGGTCGAAAATGAGGAACGAATGACAAGGATGTTTCTGAGAGGTCTAAAACCCGAGAGATTCGACAATATCTTATCTCTCATAAATTTTCTTTATATTCAGATGTTGTAAACAGGGCTCAATTATTAGAGCGAGATAATGAGTATGTGCAACCGAGGGACCACAACAGGGTCATACCGGTGGCGGCAGTCATCGAAGCAATGAAAAACCAGCAGAAGAAAATTCGGACAAAAGCGGTAACCACTCTGGTGGTAATCGTGGTCGTGATAATAGAAGGAGCGAGTCGGGAGGAGATTTCAAGAAGAGAAGGTACAACAATGATAACGTGAAGGTCAGCACCAAACATCAACTATTTCTAGGGGAGGAGAACGACCACGGTCGTATGTTAAAATGTGGGAAAGAGGGACATATCAGCCAAACTGCACAACAATCCAAGGTATGGTTATAACTGTGGAAAGGAGGGGTCATATAGCTCGAGAGTGTTCTGTA
>CM029012.1:143311144-143398976 GCA_016801055.1 Panax notoginseng | reverse complement strand
GTTTGGATACAAATATATACCAAATGTGACTCATGTTCCAACCGTGGACATCACCTCACAATTAACACCTTACATAAAGGTATAGTCAAAAACTGTTTTAGAAATTAGAATCTTTGGAAAGTGCTCAAGAAAACCTTCGTACATGAGAGGCCACGCGTCTAGGTTATGATAGATATCATATGGCCACAGAATTATCCTTGGTTGACCCAATAGACCCCAAGAAAAACGAGAAGATTACTATCATATTCTTCCCAATGGTGAGTCTTCTCTTGACTTATCATTATCTCCACTGTCTCAAACTGAGAATTATACTTCAAACAAACACCAAGATTATATAGGTAGTGCCCATAGATATACTCAGCAAGTGGATGAGCACAACTCTGTCTATGATGACACGAGGTTGTATGTCATTAGACATCTTGTATGATAGTGACAAACACCCTTCCAACGTTGGGTTTGTCTCACCCTATTTTCTTCACCAAATATAACTACTAAATGATGACCACCGTTTTATTCCCTTGTTACCCCCGCTCGACCCAGCTACACTCTTATTATCTGAAAGGAATTGTGAAGCAAAAGGGTGAGCACAACTAGCTCAGTAAAGAATATCATGACTAAAGATAATTAAATTATCAATAGCCTTCATCAATAATAAATCAGAGATTTAGAAATATGGGTAAATGATAAAAATTTCAACCATAGTTACAGCGGAACGAGCAATCTATTAGAAGAGTCAAATAGACTATAAAGTCTATTATCTTCTCCATGTTAAAATCCACCAACAATGTTTTATCCATGTAACATCACTCAAAAGTTCCTTTCCACAATCATATGAATAACTCATAATCATAATTGTGACTATAAATTTTTCTTCGCACCCAGGACGAAGAATATTTTCATCACCTGTCTTTACCTGAAACATCAAAGATCATGGTTATACCAAATCACAATTTCTGTTTATAATCATACTAAAAAATCCATCTTTGCACTACGGGCCAAAGATATTCATCAACAAACCATCTTTGCACTACGGGCCAAAGATATTCAATAACAGTTCATCTTTGCACTACAGGCCAAAGATATTCATCAACAGGCCATCTTTGCACTACATGCCAAAGATATTCATCAACAATTCATATTTGCACTACAGGCCAAATATTTTCATATCTCAAAAAATATATAGTCATTTCAGAATTTATATAAACAATAATTATAACCATGTTGATCAATTCACCTTTGCACTTAAGCTTAAGATATTCAATTATAAATTCAATGGTCATGATCATACCAGTCACAATTCAACTTTGCACTACAGGCCAAAGAGAACCCTAGTCATGATCATACCAATAATCTATCCATCTTTACACTCCAGTGAAAGAGAATTTCAACATCAGGGTTATAAAAATGTTATATATGATGATAAAAAATAATATGATCAACATTAGTTTTAATCTCCAGAGTAATATTCATAAATCAACTATAATTTGGTTAGAAAAAAGAAACCAATTTTGTCGTGAATAGTAATCGTGAATAGTAACTCGTGAATAGTAACTCGTGAATAGTAAACCCGACTTAAAAGGTAGAAATTCCACAAATAAAATCTATACCAATATTTCGGTATAATGATATTGAAAGAATAACATTTCTTAAGCTTATAAACAATTTATTTAAATTGTTTACCATTTACTAATTAATGCATTTAATCATCATAAAATGCCAACTTTAAGATTTCATCACAATAACCAAAAACCCTCATCAAAATCTGCATATACCTCATATAGGATTCTCAAGCCATAAAATCCTATTTTCCAATTTTCTTTCCTCACACAAACATATTTAATTCATTTACTCATAACTAGACCATTTCATAAAAATACCAAATCAGTTCCAAAAATATTTCTTTTCTGAGATTTAGCATAATATAGTCCATAGTGAACATATATTTTTCTCAGAATTTTTAAAAGTCATTTACTATTTTTCATATGACCAAAATAGCGAATATTTAGACATTTATCAAAAATTGTACTTTTGTCTAAAAATTCTGAAATTTACAGAGTATACTTCCATCATATACATGTACTCCAATAAAAATTTCATCAATTTTGGAGTTAACCACAAGAATTATAAGCAGTTACTTTTAAAATAGTCTTTTCTCATAAAATTCATAACTCTCAATCTATACATCCAAAAATCACCATTTTTGGACACAATTAATAAAACTCATCAAAATATCATTTCAAATTTTTTCAGAATTTTTAAAGTTCAGAAAAATTACGAAACTGAAAAACATATCAACCCTTAAAATCCCTTAATATCCCTTACCTCAAAAGAGCAGTACTTCTGACTGGATATCGGATATGATGCTGAAGGAAACTTGCACTGATGAATAGAAACTCACCAAGTATCTAAAAACTCACAAAATATGCTTCATAATATAGAGAGAGAAAGAGAGAAAGCTTACGTTTCTGGTGTGTTTTTCAATTCTAACTTAGCCCTCTATTTATAGGAAAATTTTGGTAGGTTTGACCTGCAACCTGATGGCTTTACCTGCTACTATTCTCACCCACCACATTTGAAATATAATTCAGCACATTTTTTCACCAACCACAAGTGGGGCCCACCAATTCTAGAATTTTCCACCAAAATGATAAACTCCGAAAATTCAATAATTTCTGAACCAGTCATCTCGTAAAATTCATAACAAATCATACGTTCATTTTTAACGGTTCAAAATTTGTGGACATATACTCAACTTATATATGTATAACATATCCAAAAATTACCACGATCCAACGGTCGGATTAAAAATTATAACCCCCGCAAAATATCTCAAAAACCCTAATTTTTAATACCTCCATTCTGACAAAAATACTGATAAAAACCTCAACATTAACTCCTTCATTTTTAACCACAAAAATATATCCCTTGTTTATATCCACATAAAATAAATATTTCCTTATCATATGAATTAATAATTAATTATTCATAAATAATATTACAGAATCACATTTATGACAACCAGGCCGTTCCCAGGAAAGAGGGGGCTTTCCAATAAGGATTTCTCCTTACTAGCGCGCAATTAGATGACCAAACCTCTCCTTAGACAGAACTTTCTAGACATTGCCAATAATGTTATCTAATAATATTATTCAAATAATATGAATTATTGATCTGATAATAGAAAATACCGTGCAGCAAACAATTATTGAACAAAAATAATATAAAATATCAACGCAGCAATTATTGAATCAATAAAGTAAAATATTGAACAGTAATTACTGTAATAATTATTGAGTAGTGCCTTCTTACGTAAGAATCAATAATTTCAAAAATACTGTGCAATATCGTGTGCTACTGTGCAATAACGCGTATTACTGTATTTTAACCACCGGGTATTCCAACAGGGTTAACGGTAATAACTACGCCGTTATTTGTAAAAACTTAATTTGTCGTTTTCTTCACTCGACAGTTATTCTGTTATGGGGCCCACAAATAGCTGCGCCGTCGTACGAATATTACCCGACAGAAAGAATATTCTACGACCAAACGAATATTCCACAACAACAATGATTATTTTATAACCACTTGCGTATTTTGAAAAAAAATTCATATATCACCCGTAACTTTAACATTTATCAATTTAACCATTTACTGAATAGTAATTATAAGAAATATTGAATACTTTTATTTCATAAAATTCGGGGTCTTACAGTTATAATTATTGTTTATATAAATTCTGAAATGATTATATATTTCTTTGAGATATGAATATATTTGGCCTGTAGTGCAAATATGAATTGTTGATGAATATCTTTGGCATGTAGTGTAAAGATGGCCTGTTCATGAATATCTTTGGCCTGTAGTGTAAAGATGAACTGCTGTTGAATATCTTTGGCCCGTAGTGCAAAGATGGTTTGTTGATGAATATCTTTGGCCCGTAGTGCAAAGATGAATTTGTTAGTATGATTATAAACAGGAATTGTGATTTGGTATAACCATGATCTTTGATGTTTCAGGTAAAGACAGGTGATGAAAATATTCTTCGTCCTAGATGCGAAGAAAAATTTATAGTCACAATTATGATTATGAGTTATTCATATGATTGTGGAAAGGAACTGTTGAGTGATGTTACATGGATAAAATATTATTGATGGATTTTTAACATGGAGAAGATAATAGACTTTATAATCTATTTGACTCTTCTAATGGATTGCTCGTTCCGCTGCAACTATGGTTGAAATTTTTATCATTTACCATATGTTCTAAATCTCTGATTTATTATTGATGAAGGCTATTGATAATTTAATTATCTTTAGTCATGATATTCTTTACTGAGCTAGTTGTGCTCACCCTTTTGCTTCACAATTCCTTTCAGGTAATAAGAGTGTAGCTGGGTCGAGCGGGGGTAACAGGAGAATAGAACGGTGGTCATCATTTAGTAGTTATATTTGGTGAAGAAAATAGGGTGAGGCGAACCCAACGTTGAAAGGGTGTTTTGTCACTATCATACAAGATGTCTAACGACATACAACCTCGTGTCATCATAAAACAGGGATGTGCTCATCCACTTGCTGAGTATCTCTATGGGCACTACCTATATAATCTTGGTGTTTGTTTGAAGTATAATTCTCAATTAGAGACAGTGGAGATAATGATAAGTCAAGAGAAGACTCACCATTGGGAAGAATATGATAGTAATCTTCTCGTTTTTCTTTGGGGTCTATTGGGTCAACCAAGGATAATTCTGTGGCCATATGATATCTATCATAACCTAGACGCGTGGCCTCCCATGTACGAAGGTTTCCTTGAGCACTTCCCAAAGATTCTAGTTTCTAAAACAGTTTTTGACTGTACCTTTATGTAAGGTACCTTTGTGAGGTGCTGATACATGATGGTGTCCAATGTCACATTTGGTATATATTTGTATCCAAACTCACAGTATATGTGTTGTTGTATTTTGCACGACAATTGTTGTAATAAAGTTGTAGTTATTTTCTGTACCATGTATTTGACGACTCAGAATGGGTTGGGTGGAATGGACCTATTTTGGGGTCGTTACACTATAAGCCACAGTTCCTACTCGATCGAGGATTAAAAATGGACCGATGAATCGAGGATTGAGCTTTCCTCTCTTTCCAAATCTCGTAACTCCTTTCCATGGAGCAACACGTAAGAACACATGATCTCCTACATCAAATTCCACGTCCTTTCGATAAAGATCAGCATAACTCTTTTGTCGATCTTGTGAGGTTTTTATACGTTGTCGGATCGTTTAAATCTTTTCTGCAGTCATACGTACCAACTCAGGTCCCAACAACATTGCTTCACCCACCTCATCCCAGCATACTGGAGAACGACATTTTCTTCCATACAATGCTTCGAATGGAGCCATGCCAATACTTGCTTGATAACTATTGTTGTAGGAAAACTCCACCAATGGTAATTTGTCCCAACTTCCCTTAAAGTCAAATGTGACAACCCCAAAATAGGTCCATTCCATCCAACCTATTCTGAGTCGCCAAATACATGGTACAGAAAACAACTACAACTTTATTACAATAATTGTCGTGCAAAATACAACAACACATATGCTGTGAGTTTGGATACAAATATATACCAAATGTGACTCATGTTATAACCGTGGACATCACCTCACGATGACACCTTACATAAAGGTATAGTCAAAAACTGTTTTAGAAATTAGAATCTTTGGGAAGTGCTCAAGGAAACCTTCGTACATGGGAGGCCACGCGTCTAGGTTATGATAGATATCATATGGCCACAAAATTATCCTTGGTTGACCCAATAGACCCCAAAGAAAAACGAGAAGATTACTATCATATTCTTCCCAATGGTGAGTCTTCTCTTGACTTATCATTATCTCCATTGTCTCTAATTGAGAATTATACTTCAAACAAACACCAAGATTATATAGGTAGTGCCCATAGATATACTCAGTAAGTGGATGAGCACAACCCTGTCCTATGATGACACGAGGTTGTATGTCATTAGACATCTTGTATGATAGTGACAAAACACCCTTCCAACGTTGGGTTCGCCTCACCCTATTTTCTTCACCAAATATAACTACTAAATGATGACCACCGTTCTATTCCCTTGTTACCCCGCTCGACCCAGCTACACTCTTATTACCTGAAAGGAATTGTGAAGCAAAAGGGTGAGCACAACTAGCTCAGTAAAGAATATCATGACTAAAGATAATTCAATTATCAATAGCCTTCATCAACAATAAATCAGAGATTTAGAACATATGGTAAATGATAAAAATTTCAACCATAGTTGCAGCGGAACGAGCAATCCATTAGAAGAGTCAAATAGACTATAAAGTCTATTATCTTCTCCATGTTAAAAATCCACCAATAATGTTTTATCCCTGTAACATCAATCAACAATTCTGGTCCACAATCATATGAATAACTTGTGACGCCCCCAAAATTAGGTATACATCACCCATCTTGGGTCGTCAGATACATAGTACAGAATACAAATACAACTAATTAATACAACTGTCGTGTACAATACGACAAAACATAAACTGTGAGTTTAAATACAAATATTATCTTCTAGAGAGTATTCATACTCAAAAGGAGTCCTCATTACATTTATTAACACACCATTACATAGAATAGTGAGGACTACTAACTAATACTATCATTCGGACCATCACTCCGTTCCCCGACTTGCCCCAGCTACGTTCTCATTTTCTGAAGAGAACAGTGAAAGAAAGGGTGAGCTCAACTAGCCCAGTAAGAAATATTATGACTAAGATAATGCAGAATAAATTATCATTAGCCTTCAACAATGTTAAACTGATAAAATATAATAGACATCAAGTTTAACTGTAGCGGAACAAGCAATCCATTAAAAGAGTCAAGTAGAAAATAAACTCTACTATCTTTTATGATTTAAAAAGTTTTTCAACACTGTAATCGCTGAGACTCAGCTTAATAAAATAATCCACATCATCGAATCACCCCTGCACTACGGCCAAGGATATTCGTGTATTCATTAATGGTCATGATCATGCCAACAACTGTCCATCAATGCACTACGGGCCAATGAGGACTTTTACCACATCATTTGTAACATTACGGTCATGATTATACCGAATAATCCCTGGTCATAATCATACCAAGTCCATCTATGCACTACATGCCACAGATGACTTTCAACATTTTATAAACATGAGGATGATGACAATGATATAAGAATTCAATAAAACAAGTTCAAGAATTAATTTATCCAGGAATTAACAACGTCCAAATTGTCAACATGATACTGCATTGTGGAGTAAAATTCAAGAATGCTTAGAAGAATATTTTCTTGAAAAGATACTGGATGAAACGCAACTATCAAGGATATTCCACAAATTTCATGGAGTATAGAAGTCAAAACTTAACCAACTGAGTACAATAAAGAATGGAATAACAAAAGAAATCACCATGCATGCGATAGACCGCACAGACAGGTTATTCCAACAGAATAATAAATAATGGAACCAGGTCCGGCGTAAACGCACAGACAGGATATTCCGACAGAATAATAAATAATGGAACCAGGTCCGGTGTAAAACACACAGACAGGATGTTCCAACAGAATAATATAAAAACGGAACCAGGTCCGGTGTAAAACACACAGACAGGATGTTCCAACAGAATAATAAACGGAACCAGGTCCGGTGTAAAACACACAGACAGGATGTTCCAACAGAATAATAAACGGAACCAGGTCCGGTGTAAAACACACAGACAGGATGTTCCAACAGAATAATAGAAGAATGTCACCAAGTATAGGGTAGACCGCGTATACTGGTTATTCCAACAGAATAATAACAAATGGAATAACAGAAGTTCTCTTCATGAATATAAAAGAAATAATATTCCCTACCTTAAAAGAACTGGATATTGGAAAAGTGATGTAGCAGAATACTTTTAGTCTCTCTCTCTCTTATTCTCTCTATACTTTCTCTCTCTATAGCTTGAATGAATTCGTGAAAAATAATGAAGCCCTAGGCCTCTATTTATAGAAAAACTGAGGGTGGCTCTTGGTCTTAACGAAGGGTCAAATGACTCTTGGTAATATTGAAGGGACAACTACTATTGACGAAAGTAATTACTATTGACCAAGGTAAATACTATTGACGAAGGTAATTACTATTGACCAAGGTAAATACTATTGACGAAGGTAATTACTATTGACCAAGGTAAATACTATTGACGACGGTAATTACTATTGACGACGGTAATTACTATTGACGAAGAGACTCTTAGATGATGACATATGGCCCCCCATAAAATAACCAAACTTACCACAACGTCTCAATAATATAACATATTATACAGATGATACTATGACAATAATTTAAGAGATATGATGCAGCAATTACTGTAGCAATAATTGAGTATAGCTGAGTGACTTCTCACGTAAGCATCAATAATCAATACCGTGTGCTACTATGCAACCACGCGTATTACTGTACTTTTACTACCGAGTAGTTCAACAGTTTTAACGGTTTTAACGGTAACACCTCAGCCGTTATTTTTATAGAAAGATAATTCTGTCGTTTTCTCAATCCGACAATAATTCCGTTGTGGGGTCCACCAATGATTGTGCCGTCGTACGAATATTCCCCGACAAAAAGAATATTCTCCGACCAAACGAATATTTTATAACAACTTGCTTACTTTGCAAAATTTATAAATATTACCCACAACTATAACATTATATCAAATTAACTCCATAATATTCAAAAATGATATTTATAGAAAATTCATCTTTATTTATAAAAATTGGGGTCTTACAACCTCCCCTTCTTATGAAATTTCGCCCTCGAAATTAGGGTACGTACCTGGTATGTCGAAGAGGTAAGGATACCTTGATTTCATTTCTGATTCTAACTCCCAAGTCATTTCCTCAACATCGTGGTTTCTCCACAAAACTTTAACTTGAGGTATAACCTTGGAGCGTAGAATATGTTCCTTCTTATCCAAGATTTGAACAGGAACTTCTTCATACGTCAAATCCTCCGCTATTTCGTCCGGTTCTAACTCAATAATGTGGTTCGGGTCTTCCACATATTTGCGTAACATGGATATGTGGAAAACGTTATGAACACGAGACATACTTGGCGGTAAAGCGAGTCTATAAGCCACAGTTCCTACTCGATCGAGGATTAAAAATGGACCGATGAATCGAGGATTTAGCTTTCCTCTCTTTCCAAATCTCGTAACTCCTTTCCATGGAGCAACACGTAAGAACACATGATCTCCTACATCAAATTCCACGTCCTTTCGATGAAGATCAGCATAACTCTTTTGTCGATCTTGTGAGGTTTTTATACGTTGTCGGATCGTTTGAATCTTTTCTGTAGTCATACGTACCAACTCCGGTCCCAACAACGTTGCTTCGCCCACCTCATCCCAGCATACTGGAGAACGACATTTTCTTCCATACAATGCTTCGAATGGAGCCATGCCAATACTTGCTTGATAACTGTTGTTGTAGGAAAACTCCACCAATGGTAAGAACTTGTCCCAACTTCCCTTGAAGTCAAAGACACAGAGTCTTAATAGATCTTCAAGAGTTTGAATAGTCCTCTCTGATTGTCCGTCCGTCTGAGGATGATATGCTGAACTAAATCGTAACTCCGTGCCCATAGCTTTTTGTAAACTAACCCAAAATCGTGAAGTGAATCTTGGGTCTCGATCAGAAATTATGGATACTGGCATACCATGCAGTCTTACAATCTCGTTTATGTACATACGAGCAAGACGTTCAAGTGTATAAGTTTCTCGTATCGGTAAGAAATGAGCAGACTTGGTCAATCTATCAACAATGACCCAAATCGCATCAATACCTTGAGAAACCCTAGGAAGACCGGTAACGAAATCCATGGTAATGTGCTCCCACTTCCATTCTGGAATTTCAAGTGGTTGCAATGGACCTTTTGGTACTTGATGCTCCGCTTTGACTCGTTGACAAGTTAGACACCTTGAGATAAACAACGCTATCTCTCTCTTCATATTGCTCCACCAAAATGTATGACGAAGATCATGATACATTTTGGTACTTCCAGGATGGATTGCAAACGGTGTGTTGTGCGCCTCCATCATGATTTCATACTTTAAATCAGGGTTGTTAGGAACACAAAGTCTGGAGTTGACTCGAAGTATTCCTTCTTCATCGATTCTTGCTTCCGGCATAGCACCTTCTTGCACTTTCTTCTTCATACGCATCAGCTCCAGGTCTGTAGCTTGAGCAGCTTTAACTTTATCGATTAAAGTCGGTTCTACTCGTATATTCGCCATCATCACATGGGTCCCTGGAGTCTTCAACTCTATCTCCATCCTTTGCAAGTCACACAAAATGGGCCTTTGCGTTGTTAATATTGCACTTGTACCCGCATATGATCTTCTACTCAATGCGTCAGCTACCACGTTCGCTTTTCCAGGATGGTATTGAATGGTATGATCATAATCTTTCAACAGTTCAAGCCAACGTCGTTGTCGCATGTTGAGTTCCTTTTGAGTGAAGAAATATTTGAGGCTTTTATGATCCGTAAAGATCTCCACTTTCTCCCCATACAAGTAATGCCTCCAAATTTTAAGTGCAAAGACAACAGCTGCCAACTCTAGATCATGAGTAGGATAATTCCTCTCATATTCCTTGAGTTGTCTTGATGCATAGGCTATGACTTTTCCATGTTGCATGAGAACGCATCCCAACCCTTTGCTCGAAGCATCACTGTAGATGACAAATCCCTCCGAGCCAGATGGTATTGTTAGAACAGGTGCTGAAATGAGTCTCCTCTTGAGTTCTTGAAAACTCTGCTCACATTCTTCGCTCCAACCAAACTTTGTATCTTTCCGAGTCAGCTGAGTTAATGGAGTAGCGATTCGAGAAAATCCTTCCACGAATCTCCGATAATAACCAGCTAAACCAAGAAAGCTACGTACCTCGGTCACTGATTTAGGTTGCTCCCAGCTTTGAATAGCTTCAATCTTTGCCGGGTCAACCGATATTCCACGACTTGATACTACGTGCCCAAGGAATGCTACCTCCTCCAGCCAGAACTCGCATTTCTTCAACTTGGCATAAAGCTTGTATTCACGAAGCTTTTGGAGTACCAGCCTCAAGTGTTGCTCATGATCTTCACGGCTTTTGGAATAAATAAGGATGTCATCAATAAAGACGACCACAAAGTGATCCAAATATTCCTTGAATACCCTGTTCATCATATCCATGAAGGCAGCAGGAGCATTAGTCAATCCAAAGGACATGACTAGGAATTCATAATGCCCGTACCGAGTTCTAAAAGCCGTCTTTGGAATATCCTCAGTTCTAACCTTCAGCTGATGATATCCAGAACGAAGATCGATCTTTGAAAAGAATTGTGCTCCTTGCAACTGGTCAAACAGGTCATCAATACGTGGCAATGGGTACCTGTTTTTGATGGTGACATGATTCAACTCCCGATAATCAATACAAAGTCGCATACTTCCATCTTTCTTCTTCACGAATAGAACAGGAGCACCCCAAGGAGAAGTACTAGGACGAATAAAGCCAATGTCTAACAATTCCTGCAGTTGGATCTTTAACTCCTGAAGTTCAATAGGAGCCATTCGATATGGGGCTTTGGAAATGGGTTTTGTACCGGGTTCAAGGTCGATACAAAATTCAATTTCACGCTCTGGGGGTAGGCCAGGAAGTTCTTCAGGGAATACGTCAGGGAATTTATTAACAATAGAAATATCATTCAAAACTGACGTATTTTTGTTTAGATCTGTGACATGAGCTAAGAAAGCTTGACATCCGTTTTTCAATAAACGAATAGCTTTATGGCTTGAGATGACAGCGATTGATTTTAATGGTTTGGTTGCTTGAATTCGCATAATAGGTCGATTAGGAATATGAAAGCTAACAACCTTACGAAAACAATCAATTTTTGCATAATGAGTAGTTAACCAATCAATCCCTAGAATCACGTCAAATGCAAGTATTTTTAATGAAATCAGATCGATAGGTAATGTGTGGGTACCAACTTGAACCAAACAAGACTTATAAACAGTGGAGGTAATGAAGGTTTCTCCCAACGGAGTTTCCACAGATAAGTCAAAGTCTAATTTCTCCGGAATCAAATTTAATCGATGAGCGCAAGTAGGAGAAATAAAAGAATGGGTTGAACCGGTATCAAATAAAGTATAAACTTCTTTAGAGTTTATGATAAGCTTACCCGTGATGACCTCATTCGGGTTCCTTGCTCTCTGGGAGTTCACAACAAACGCTCTCCCTTGCACAACCGGTTTTGACTTTTCTGGGACGGCTTTTGGTGCCTCCATCCTAGCTGAATTTGTTTTCGGTAAACGACAAAATCGGGCTAAATGACCTTCTCTTCCACAATTATAACATGCTTTGGACGGCATCGCGCAGTTTGGACTGATGTGCCCCTCCCCTCCGCATTTGAAACATATGATAGGTGGTCGTTCTCCTTCCTTAACGACAGGTGCTGGTGCTGACGTCTTTCCATCATTGTTGAATCTCCTCTTCTTGAAATGTCCATTCTTATTGTTTTGGCCCTGATTACCACCGAAGTGGTTACCATTTCTGGCCTGTTGATTCCCTCCACGCTTGTTGTCACCGCTTCGATGACTGCTCTCACTGGTATTATCATTTTGCCGGCTGCTCTCTTTTGGTTGCGTTGTCTCGTTATCGCGCTCCACCAACTGAGCCCTATTTACAACATCTGAATACAAACACAGTTTATGAGAAACAAGATGTTGACGTATCTCCGGCTTCAAACCTCTTAAAAACATCCGCGTCATTCTTTCTTCATTATCCACCAGGTGGGACGCAAACCGGGATAACTCCGCAAATTTTGCCTCGTACTGCGACACGGTCATATTATTCTGCTCCAATTTGATGAACTCCACCTCCTTCATGTGACGAATACTCTCGGGAAAGTATTTGTCGTTAAACAGCTCTTGGAACTTCTCCCAGGACATCTTCAGTGCGGCAGGTTGAGTACGCTTTATCGATTCCCACCAGTAATCTGCCTCTCCTCGCAACATAAAGGCGGCAAAGGGAACCTTTTGCTCCTCGGAGCAACCCAAGACATCAAATATCTTGGTGATCTGCTTTATCCATGTTTCAGCTACAAGTGGTTTGGGTTCTCCCTTAAACTCCGGTGGTCCCAGCTCCTTAAACTGTTTAGCGGTGACCGCCTGAGAGTTTCCAGTATTTCCACCTACGTTGTGGACAGGAGCCGCTTTCACCTGTTGTTGCATGAATTGCATAAAGCCTCTGAACATTTGATCATTCATCATTTGGTCAGTGTTGTTGTTTGCATGAGGATTGACACCTTCCTGATGCACATTATCCTGATTATTGATATGTGGTGAATCAACAGTCGTCTGTGCTCCATTGCTATTCTCAACATTCTCAGATGCCATTTTCAGATACTGCCACAAAATAAAAATTAATTGATATGTCATATATTATCCTTATATTATGACCGACCAATTAAATACCATGCAAATAAACTTAGGTATGTCATACTAGCGAAGGAATTCCCCGTCTCTCCCCTCCTAGTTCTATTCTCACATCTTAGCCAGGGATCATATCCCTAAGCTCTGATACCAACTGTGACGCCCCCAAAATTAGGTATACATCACCCATCTTGGGTCGTCAGATACATAGTACAGAATACAAATACAACTGATTAATACAACTGTCGTGTACAATACGACAAAACATAAACTGTGAGTTTGAATACAAATATTATCTTCTAGAGAGTATTCATACTCAAAAGGAGTCCTCATTACATTTATTAACACACCATTACATAGAATAGTGAGGACTACTAACTAATACTATCATTCGGACCATCACTCCGTTCCCCGACTTGCCCCAGCTACGTTCTCATTTCCTGAAGAGAACAGTGAAAGAAAGGGTGAGCTCAACTAGCCCAGTAAGAAATATTATGACTAAGATAATGCAGAATAAATTATCATTAGCCTTCAACAATGTTAAACTGATAAAATATAATAGACATCAAGTTTAACTGTAGCGGAACAAGCAATCCATTAAAAGAGTCAAGTAGAAAATAAACTCTACTATCTTTTATGATTTAAAAAGTTTTTCAACACTGTAATCGCTGAGACTCAGCTTAATAAAATAATCCACATCATCGAATCACCCCTGCACTACGGCCAAGGATATTCGTGTATTCATTAATGGTCATGATCATGCCAACAACTGTCCATCAATGCACTACGGGCCAATGAGGACTTTTACCACATCATTTGTAACATTACGGTCATGATTATACCGAATAATCCCTGGTCATAATCATACCAAGTCCATCTATGCACTACATGCCACAGATGACTTTCAACATTTTATAAACATGAGGATGATGACAATGATATAAGAATTCAATAAAACAAGTTCAAGAATTAATTTATCCAGGAATTAACAACGTCCAAATTGTCAACATGATACTGCATTGTGGAGTAAAATTCAAGAATGCTTAGAAGAATATTTTCTTGAAAAGATACTGGATGAAACGCAACTATCAAGGATATTCCACAAATTTCATGGAGTATAGAAGTCAAAACTTAACCAACTGAGTACAATAAAGAATGGAATAACAAAAGAAATCACCATGCATGCGATAGACCGCACAGACAGGTTATTCCAACAGAATAATAAATAATGGAACCAGGTCCGGCGTAAACGCACAGACAGGATATTCCGACAGAATAATAAATAATGGAACCAGGTCCGGTGTAAAACACACAGACAGGATGTTCCAACAGAATAATAATAAAACGGAACCAGGTCCGGTGTAAAACACACAGACAGGATGTTCCAACAGAATAATAAACGGAACCAGGTCCGGTGTAAAACACACAGACAGGATGTTCCAACAGAATAATAGAAGAATGTCACCAAGTATAGGGTAGACCGCGTATACTGGTTATTCCAACAGAATAATAACAAATGGAATAACAGAAGTTCTCTTCATGAATATAAAAGAAATAATATTCCCTACCTTAAAAGAACTGGATATTGGAAAAGTGATGTAGCAGAATACTTTTAGTCTCTCTCTCTCTTATTCTCTCTATACTTTCTCTCTCTATAGCTTGAATGAATTCGTGAAAAATAATGAAGCCCTAGGCCTCTATTTATAGAAAAACTGAGGGTGGCTCTTGGTCTTAACGAAGGGTCAAATGACTCTTGGTCTTAACGAAGGGTCAAATGACTCTTGGTAATATTGAAGGGACAACTACTATTGACGAAAGTAATTACTATTGACCAAGGTAAATACTATTGACGAAGGTAATTACTATTGACCAAGGTAAATACTATTGACGAAGGTAATTACTATTGACCAAGATAAATACTATTGACGACGGTAATTACTATTGACGACGGTAATTACTATTGACGAAGAGACTCTTAGATGATGACATATGGCCCCCCATAAAATAACCAAACTTACCACAACGTCTCAATAATATAACATATTATACAGATGATACTATGACAATAATTTAAGAGATATGATGCAGCAATTACTGTAGCAATAATTGAGTATAGCTGAGTGACTTCTCACGTAAGCATCAATAATCAATACCGTGTGCTACTATGCAACCACGCGTATTACTGTACTTTTACTACCGAGTAGTTCAACAGTTTTAACGGTTTTAACGGTAACACCTCAGCCGTTATTTTTATAGAAAGATAATTCTGTCGTTTTCTCAATCCGACAATAATTCCGTTGTGGGGTCCACCAATGATTGTGCCGTCGTACGAATATTCTCCGACAAAAAGAATATTCTCCGACCAAACGAATATTTTATAACAACTTGCTTACTTTGCAAAATTTATAAATATTACCCACAACTATAACATTATATCAAATTAACTTCATAATATTCAAAAATGATATTTATAGAAAATTCATCTTTATTTATAAAAATTGGGGTCTTACATAACTCATAATCATAACTGTAGTTCTAAATTCCTCTTCTCATCCAGGACGATGATAATTTTCATCACCTATCTTTACCTGAAACATCAAAGATCATGGTTACACCAAATCACATTTTCTGTTCATAATCATACTAATAACTTCATCTTTGCACTACGTCCAAAGATATTCATTTGTATCACCAGTTGGTCATGTTTATCTCAACATCTGTTCATCTTTGCACTACTGGCCAAAGATATTCAACAACATGTCATCTTTGCACTACGGGCCAAAGATATTCATCAACAATTCATCTTTGCACTACAGGCCAAAGATATTCATCAATATTTCATCTTTGCACTACAGGCCAAAGATATTAATATCTCAAAGAAATATATAATCATTTCAAAATTTATATAAACAATAATTATAACCATGTTGATCAATTCACCTTTGCACTTAAGCTAAAGATATTCACTTATAAATTCAATGGTCATGATCATACCAGTCACAATTCAACTTTGCACTACAGGCCAAAGAGAACCCTAGTCATGATCATACCAATAATCTACCCATCTTTACACTCTAGTGAAAGAGAATTTCAACATCAGGGATATAAATGTAAGACCCCAACTTATTAATGAATAAAATCAAATTTTCTCTAAATATTATTGTGAATAATAAGGGGTTAATTTGATATAATACTTTGGTTATGGGTGAAATGTGCAAATTTTGCAAAATAAGCAAGTGGTTATAAAATATTTATTTTTGGTCGGTGAATATTCGGTTGGTCGTGGAATATTCTTGTTGTCGGGGAATATTCGTACGACGACGCAGCCTTGTGTGGGCCCCATAACGGAAAGCGATTGGATGAAGAAAACGACAAGTATAAGTTGTTTATAAATAACGGCGTAGTTGTTACCGTTAATACTGTTGGAATACCCGGTGGTTAAAATACAGTAGCACACGGTATTGCACAAATTATTGATTCTTACGTAAGAAGGCACTACTCAATAATTGTTACAGTAGTTATTATTCAATATTTTATTTTATTGATTCAATAATTGCTGCGTTGATATTTTATATTATTGTTGTTTCAATAATTGTTGCTGCACAGTATTTTCATTTATCAGATCAATAATTCATATTATTTGAATAATATTATTAGATAACATTATTGGCAATGTCTAGAAAGTTCTGTCTAAGGAGAGGTTTGGTCATCTAATTGCGCGCCAGTAAGGAGAAATCCTTATTGGAAAGCCCCCTCTTTCCTGGGAACGGCCTGGTTGTCATAAATGTGATTCTGTAATATTATTTGTGAATAATTAATTATTGATTCATATGATAAGGAAATATTTATTTTATGTGGATATAAATGAGGGATATATTTTTGTGGTTAAAAATGAAGGAGTTAATGTTGAGGTTTTTGTCAGTATTTGTCGGAATGGAGGTATTAAAAATCAGGGTTTTTGAGATAGTTTGCGGGGGTTATAATTTTTAATCCGACCGTTGGATCGTGGTAATTTTTGGATATGTTATACATATATAAGTTGAGTATATGTCCACAAATTTTGAACCGTTAAAAATGAACGTATGATTTATTACGAATTTTACAAGATGACTGGTTCAGAAATTGTTGAATTTTCGGAGTTTATCATTTTGGTGGAAAATTCTAGAATTGGTGGGCCCCACTTGTGGTTGGTGAAGAAATGTGCTGAATTATATTTCAAATGTGGTGGGTGGGAATAGTAGCAGGTAAAGCCATCAGGTTGCAGGTCAAACCTACCAAAATTTTCCTATAAATAGAGGGCTAAGTTAGAATTGAAAATCACACCAGAAACAAGTTTTCTCTCTTTCTCTCTCTAGATTATTGAGTGTATTTAGATACTTTGAGAGTTTCTATTCATCAGAGCAAGTTTCTTTCAGCCTTATACCGGTATTCCGACCAGAAGTACTGATATTTTGAGGTAAGGGATATTATTTTCTTCTTAATGATATTATTTTCTTCAATATCATTATGCTGAAATATTGATATGAGTTTTTATCAAATTTGGAACTTTTTGTGTCGGGGGTTACTATTCACGTATACGGCACTATTCACGAATACGGCACTATTCACCGAAAAATAAAATTTTCTCTTTTTGTCCAAGATGTCTATTATGGTTACTATCTTTGATTGTATCCATGTTTTGATCTTTATTTTTGAATTCTGCTTCACAATTGATTATTATGAAGTATTATTGATCTTGGATAAACTGTTATACGAATCCCTACTATTTGTCCTTCTGTCTCATTGGATTCGTTCTCTTTAAGATATTTTTCATCATCCTCAGTCCTAAATGATGATATTACTGAATATCTTTGGCCTGTAGTGCAAAGATGTATAATTACTTGATGAATATCTTTGGCCTGTAGTGCAAAGATGAACAGGTGTTGAGATGAACATGACCGACTGATGATACAAATGAATATCTTTGGCCTGTAGTGCAAAGATGAATATTTAGTTAAAGATGATTATTAATTGATGTTACAGGGATAAAATATTGATGATGGACTTTTAAATCTTAGAAGATAGTAGAATTCTTTCTCTACTTGACTCTTCTAATGGTTTGTTGTTTCCGCTGCAGTTGTTGATCTAAAACTTGTTGTCGATTATATTTTATCAGATTTTTCCCTGTTGAAGACTAACGATAATTTGTTGTATATTATCTTAGTCATAATATTCTTTACTGGGCTAGTTGAGCTCACCCTTTTCCTTTTTGTTCCATTTTTCTTCTCAGGAGGTGAGAACATAGCAGGATCTAGTCGGGGTATGGAGTGATGGTTCTAGAAAGATGTTTTAGCAGTCCTCACTATTTCTGTAAAATAGTGTTTGAATAATTGTAATGAGGATTTATTTGAGTGTGGATATTGTCTAGAAGACAATATTTGTATTTAAACTCACAGTATGTGTTGTCGTATTTTGCACGACAATTGTATTATTGAAGTTGTAGTTTGCTTTCTGTACCATGTATTTGGCGACTCAGAATGGGTGTTGTATACCTATTTTGGGGGCGTCACAGTTGGTATCAGAGCTTAGGGATATGATCCCTGGCTGAGATGTGAGACAAGAACTAGGAGGGGAGAGACGGGGAATTCCTTCGCTAGTATGACCTGACTAAGTTTATTTGGTGTCTATTTGGTCGGTCAGAGTATAGGGATAATATATGACATGACTATTAACCCTTGTTTTATGGCAGTATTTAAGAATGGCAGCTGAGAACGTTAATAATGGAGTAAATCAGACCGTGGAGACACCTTTGATCACTACCCAGGGGAACGTGCAACAGGAAGGCAATATTCCTCCTGTAAACAACGTTACCGAGCAAACGATGAATGATGGAATGTTTAGGAGCTTTTTGCAGTTCATGCAAAATCAGACGAGGGAGACTCGTGTGCAGAATACGGGTGGAAATGATAACAACGCGCGGTTTGTCACAGCTAAGCAGTTCAAAGAATTGGGACCACCAGAATTTAAGAGAAACCCGGATCCGATCATGGCGGAAACGTGGGTCAAGCAAATTACCAAGATATTTGATGTCTTGGGATGCACGGAGGAACAGAAGGTTCCATTCGCCACCTTTATGTTCCGCGGTGAGGCAGACTACTGGTGGGAGTCTGTGAAGCGTACCCAGCCTGACGCACTCAACATGTCCTGGGAAACATTTCAAAAACTGTTCAATGACAAGTACTTTCCTGAAAGTATTCGTCATATGAAGGAGGTAGAGTTTATCAGACTGGAACAAAACAACATGACGGTGTCCCAGTACGAGGCGAAGTTTGCAGAGTTATCCAGGTTTGCACCTCATTTGGTCGAAAATGAGGAACGAATGACAAGGATGTTTCTGAGAGGTCTAAAACCCGAGATTCGACAATATCTTATCTCTCATAAATTTTCTTTATATTCAGATGTTGTAAATAGGGCTCAATTATTAGAGCGAGATAATGAGTATGTGCAACCGAGGGACCACAACCAGGGTCATACCGGTGGCGGCAGTCATCGAAGCAATGAAAACCAGCAGGGAGGAAAACATTCGGACAAAAGCGGTAACCACTCTGGTGGTAATCGTGGTCGTGATAATAGAAGGAGCGAGTCGGGAGGAGATTTCAAGAAGAGAAGGTATAACAATGATAACGTGAAGACGTCAGCACAAACATCAACTGTTTCTAGGGGAGGAGAACGACCACCGGTCGTATGTTACAAATGTGGGAAAGAGGGACATATCAGCCCAAACTGCCCACAACAATCCAAGGTATGTTATAACTGTGGAAAGGAGGGTCATATAGCTCGAGAGTGTTCTGTAGCAAAACCAAGTTCAGCGGGGATGGTGACTCCAAAAGTTATCCCGGATAAGTCGAAATCAGCGGTTCCTGGAAGGGCGTTTGTCGTGACTGGCCAAAACGCGAGAAACCCGAACGAGGTGATCACGGGTAAGCTAATCTTGAATTCTTGCGAAGTTTATACTTTACTAGATACCGGTTCTACCCATTCTTTTATCTCTCCTGCTTGTGCTCAACGTTTAAACTTGACTCCGGAGAAATTGGACTTTAACTTATCTGTTGAAACTCCGTTGGGTGAAACCTTCGTTACATCTACAGTTTATAAATCTTGCATGATCCAAGTTGGTACTATCACATTACCTGTTGATCTTATCTCTTTAAAGATACTTGCTTTTGATGTGATTTTAGGAATTGATTGGTTAACCACTCATCATGCTAAAATTGATTATTTTCGTAAGGTTGTTAGTTTTCATATTCCTAACCAACCTGTCATACGAATTCAAACTACTAAACCACTAAAATCAGTCACTGTCATATCAAGCCACAAAGCTATTCGTTTATTGAAAAACGGATGTCAAGCTTTCTTAGCCCATGTTATGGATTTGAACAAAGACAAGTCAGATTTGAATAATATTTCTATTGTTAGAGAATTTCCTGATGTATTTCCTGAAGAACTTCCTGGTCTACCCCCAGAACGTGAAGTTGAATTCTTTATTGACCTTGAACCCGGTACAAAGCCCATTTCTAAAACTCAATATCGAATGGCTCCTATTGAACTTCAGGAGTTAAAAGTCCAACTACAGGAGTTGTTGGACATCGGTTTTATTCGTCCTAGTACGTCTCCTTGGGGTGCTCCTGTTTTATTCGTAAAGAAGAAAGACGGGAGTATGCGACTTTGTATCGACTATCGAGAATTGAATCATGTCACTATCAAGAATAGGTATCCGCTACCTCGCATTGATGACCTGTTCGACCAGTTACAAGGAACACAATTCTTTTCAAAGATCGACCTTCGTTCTGGATATCATCAGCTGAAGATTAAAACTGAGGATATTCCAAAGACTGCCTTCAGAACTCGGTACGGGCATTATGAATTCTTAGTAATGTCTTTTGGATTGACTAATGCTCCTGCTGCCTTCATGGATATGATGAACCGTGTATTCAAAGAATATTTGGATCAGTTCGTTGTTGTCTTTATTGATGACATCCTCATCTATTCCAAAAGCCGTGAAGATCATGAGCGCCATTTGAAGCTGGTACTGCAAAGGCTTCGTGAAAACAAGCTATATGCCAAACTGAAGAAATGCGAGTTCTGGCTTGAGGAAGTAGCATTCCTTGGGCACGTGGTGTTAAAATATGGAGTATCTGTCGACCCGGCGAAGATTGAAGCCATACAAAGTTGGGAGCAACCGAAGTCGGTAACCGAAGTACGTAGCTTTCTGGGCTTAGCTGGTTATTATCGGAGATTTGTGGAAAGATTTTCTCGAATCGCTACTCCGTTAACTCAGCTGACTCGGAAAGATACAAAATTCGTATGGAGTGAGGAATGCGAGAAGAGTTTCCAAGAACTCAAGAGGAGACTCATTTCGGCACCTGTTCTGACAATACCATCTGGTTCGGATGGATTTGTTATCTACAGCGATGCTTCAGGCAAAGGGTTAGGATGTGTTCTCATGCAACATGGGAAAGTCATAGCCTATGCCTCACGACAACTCAAAGAATATGAGAGGAATTATCCTACTCATGATTTGGAGTTGGCAGCAGTCATTTTTGCGTTGAAGATCTGGAGACACTACCTGTATGGGGAGAAAGTGGAGATCTATACAGATCATAAAAGCCTCAAATATTTCTTCACCCAAAAGGAACTCAACATGCGGCAACGACGTTGGCTTGAGCTGTTGAAAGATTACGATCATACCATCCAATACCATCCTGGAAAAGCAAACGTAGTAGCTGACGCATTGAGTAGAAGATCATATGCGGGTACGAGTGCAATGTTGTTAACACAAAGGCCTATTTTGTATGACTTGCAAAGGATGGAGATAGAGATGAAGGCTCCAAGTACCCACATGATGATATCAAATATACAAGTAGAACCGACTTTAATCGATAAAGTTAAAGCTGCTCAAGCTACAGACATGGAGCTGATGCGTATGAAGAAGAAAGTGCAAGAAGGTGCTATTCCAGAAGCAAGAATCGATGAAGAAGGAATACTTCGAGTCAACTCCAGACTTTGTGTTCCTAACGATTTTGACTTGAAGCATAGAATAATGATGGAGGCACACAACACACCGTTTGCAATCCATCCTGTGAGTACCAAAATGTATCACGATCTTCGACATACATTTTGGTGGAGCAATATGAAAAGAGAGATCGCGGAGTTTATCTCGAGATGTTTAACTTGTCAACGTGTAAAAGCGGAGCATCAAGTACCAAAGGGTCCATTGCAACCATTTATAACCACTTGCTTATTTTGAAAAAAAATCATATTTCACTCATAACTTTAAATTTTTATCAATTTAACCATTTACTGAATAGTAATTATAAGAAAAATTGAATACTTTTATTTCATAAAATTCGGGGTCTTACAATCTCCCCTCCTTATGAAATTTCGTCCCCGAAATTTACGTACCTGGTATTTCAAAGAGTTGAGAATACCTTGCTTCTATTTCAGATTCTATCTCTCAGATCATCATGATTTCTCCATTGCTCATCTCCCATGATAACTTCATTTGGGTTCCTCATTTGTTGGGAAGTCATGACAACTGCCATCCCTCGAACTACTCGGCTTTGACTTGTCTGGAGTAGCATTTGCGTCATCATTACCGTTGGAATATACCTTCTATAGGACATATTTCTCCTCAACTGCCTCTTCGTACTCCTCATTCATGATCTGAATCATCAATCTTCGATCCATATCGGATTCAGGTTGACCGCTATGTACAGGGTAATTCAAAATCGATGTTGGGTTCTCCCAATTGCTTTCTAAAAAGAGAAATTCATATCATCTATTTTAGCCTTCTTAGATCGAACATCTCTTTCCACAATATCCAGTGTCGTGCGGCTTTTGCCCATGCATCACTTATTCTCACTCGTTCAGTTTTTTCTTCTCTCAGCTCAAATTCTATTTTTATCATCTTATACTCTGCCAAAGAATGCTTCAGTTCAAGCATCACATATCGGGTAACACAAGCTTGAATTATTGCATCCTTTTGTTCCACGACCGCCTGTCGTTCTTCTGCCTGCTCTTCTAACTCATGAATACGATTTTAAAATTCTACATTTTGATCATATAATACCTCTAATAAACTCTCCTCTGGTACTTCTTCTTCCTCTTCTTCCTCAGTCTCAGCTGTTACCTCTGCGACTATCTCGGGTGTAACTATCAATTCTTCACTCACCACATGGATATCTCTAATTCCTTCTTCGTCTGACATCACATTATCACGGTTAGTGATTAGAGGTATCTCCACAGTCTCATTCACTCCATTATTAGCATTCTCAGCTGCCATTCTCAAATACTGCCATAAAACAAGGGTTAATTAAACAAATTAACATATCACATAATATCTCAATATTATGACTGACTAACAAATAAGATTAGGTAGGACACACTAGCGAAGGATTTACTCATCTCTCCCCTCCTAGTTGTATTCCCCGATCTCCGCCAGAGATCATATCCCTAAGCTCTGATACCAAATGTGACAACCCCAAAATAGGTCCATTCCATCCAACCTATTCTGAGTCGCGCAAATACATGGTACAGAAAACAACTACAACTTTATTACAATAATTATCGTGCAAAATACAACAACACATATGCTGTGAGTTTGGATACAAATATATACCGGGAGTACCAAAATGTATCACGATCTTCGACATACATTTTGGTGGAGCAATATGAAAAGAGAGATCGCGGAGTTTATCTCGAGATGTTTAACTTGTCAACGTGTAAAAGCGGAGCATCAAGTACCAAAGGGTCCATTGCAACCACTTGAGATTCCGAAATGGAAGTGGGAACACATTACCATGGATTTTTTTACGGGTCTTCCCAAGGTTTCTCAAGGCATAGATGCGATTTGGGTTATTGTTGATAGATTAACCAAGTCCGCTCATTTCTTGCCGATACGTGAGACTTATTCCCTTGAACGTCTTGCTAGTATGTACGTGAACGAGATTGTGAGATTGCATGGCATGCCAGTATCCATAGTTTCGGATCGTGACCCAAGATTCACTTCACGATTTTGGGTTAGCTTGCAGAAAGCTATGGGCACGGATTTACGATTCAGTTCAGCATACCATCCTCAAACGGACGGATAATCAGAGAGGACTATTCAAACTCTTGAAGATCTATTAAGACTTTGTGTCCTAGATCTCAAAGGGAGTTGGGATAAGTACCTACCATTGGTGGAATTCTCCTACAACAACAGTTATCAGGCGAGCATAGGTGTGGCTCCATTTGAGGCGTTGTATGGAAGAAAATGTCGTTCTCCAGTATGCTGGGACGAGGTGGGTGAAGCAACATTGTTGGGACCAGAATTGGTACGCATTACTACAGAGAAGATCCAAACGATTCGACAACGTATACAAACGGCACAGGATCGACAAAAGAGTTATGCGGATCTTCATCGGAAGGACGTGGAATTTAATATTGGGGATCATGTATTGTTACGTGTTGCACCATGGAAGGGAGTTACAAGATTTGGGAAGAGAGGAAAGCTCAATCCAAGATTTGTTGGTCCATTTGAGATTCTTGAGCGAATAGAAAATGTGGCATATAGACTCGCATTACCTCCAAGCATGTCTCGTGTTCATAATATTTTTCACATATCTATGCTTCGTAAATATGTTAAAGACCCGAACCACATTATTGAGTTAGAACCAGACGAGATAGCTGAAGATTTAACGTACGAGGAGGTACCTGTTAAGATCTTGGATAGGAAAGAGCATGTCCTACGCACGAAGGTTATACCACAAGTTAAGGTTTTGTGGAGAAACCATGCTATTGAAGAAATGACCTAGGAGTTGGAATCAGAAATGAAAGCGAGGTATCCTCACCTTTTTGAAACATCAGGTACGTCAATTTCGAGGACAAAATTTCATAAGGAGGGGAGGTTGTAAGACCCCAACTTATTAATGAATAAAATCAAATTTTCTCTAAATATTATTGTGAATAATAAGGGGTTAATTTGATATAATACTTTGGTTATGGGTGAAATGTGCAAATTTTGCAAAATAAGCAAGTGGTTATAAAATATTTATTTTTGGTCGGTGAATATTCGGTTGGTCGTGGAATATTCTTGCTGTCGGGGAATATTCGTACGACGACGCAGCCTTGTGTGGGCCCCATAACGGAAAGCGATTGGATGAAGAAAACGACAAGTATAAGTTGTTTATAAATAACGGCGTAGTTGTTACCGTTAATATTGTTGGAATACCCGGTGGTTAAAATACAGTAGCACACGGTATTGCACAATTATTGATTCTTACGTAAGAAGGCACTACTCAATAATTGTTACAGTAGTTATTATTCAATATTTTATTTTATTGATTCAATAATTGCTGCGTTGATATTTTATATTATTGTTGTTTCAATAATTGTTGCTGCATAGTATTTTCATTTATCAGATCAATAATTCATATTATTTGAATAATATTATTAGATAACATTATTGGCAATGTCTAGAAAGTTCTGTCTAAGGAGAGGTTTGGTCATCTAATTGCGCGCCAGTAAGGAGAAATCCTTATTGGAAAGCCCCCTCTTTCCTGGGAACGGCCTGGTTGTCATAAATGTGATTCTGTAATATTATTTGTGAATAATTAATTATTGATTCATATGATAAGGAAATATTTATTTTATGTGGATATAAATGAGGGATATATTTTTGTGGTTAAAAATGAAGGAGTTAATGTTGAGGTTTTTGTCAGTATTTTTATCGGAATGGAGGTATTAAAAATCAGGGTTTTTGAGATAGTTTGCGGGGGTTATAATTTTTAATCCGACCGTTGGATCGTGGTAATTTTTGGATATGTTATACATATATAAGTTGAGTATATGTCCACAAATTTTGAACCGTTAAAAATGAACGTATGATTTATTATGAATTTTACAAGATGACTGGTTCAGAAATTGTTGAATTTTCGGAGTTTATCATTTTGGTGGAAAATTCTAGAATTGGTGGGCCCCACTTGTGGTTGGTGAAGAAATGTGCTGAATTATATTTCAAATGTGGTGGGTGGGAATAGTAGCAGGTAAAGCCATCAGGTTGCAGGTCAAACCTACCAAAATTTTCCTATAAATAGAGGGCTAAGTTAGAATTGAAAATCACACCAGAAACAAGTTTTCTCTCTTTCTCTCTCTAGATTATTGAGTGTATTTTGTGAGTATTTAGATACTTTGAGAGTTTCTATTCATCAGAGCAAGTTTCTTTCAGCCTTATACCGGTATTCCGACCAGAAGTACTGATATTTTGAGGTAAGGGATATTATTTTCTTCTTAAATGATATTATTTTCTTCAATATCATTATGCTGAAATATTGATATGAGTTTTTATCAAATTTGAAACTTTTTGTGTCGGGGTTACTATTCACGTATACGGTACTATTCACGTATACGACACTATTCACGAATACGGCACTATTCACCGAAAAATAAAATTTTTCTTTTTTGTCCAAGATGTCTATTATGGTTACTATCTTTGATTGTATCCATGTTTTGATCTTTATTTTTGAATTCTGCTTCACAATTGATTATTATGAAGTATTATTGATCTTGGATAAACTGTTATACGAATCCCTACTATTTGTCCTTCTGTCTCATTGGATTCGTTCTCTTTAAGATATTTTTCATCATCCTCAGTCCTAAATGATGATATTACTGAATATCTTTGGCCTGTAGTGCAAAGATGTATAATTACTTGATGAATATCTTTGGCCTGTAGTGCAAAGATGAACAGGTGTTGAGATGAACATGACCGACTGATGATACAAATGAATATCTTTGGCCTGTAGTGCAAAGATGAATATTTGGTTAAAGATGATTATTAATTGATGTTACAGGGATAAAATATTGATGATGGACTTTTAAATCTTAGAAGATAGTAGAATTCTTTCTCTACTTGACTCTTCTAATGGTTTACTGTTTCCGCTGCAGTTGTTGATCTAAAACTTGTTGTCGATTATATTTTATCAGATTTTTCCCTGTTGAAGACTAACGATAATTTGTTGTATATTATCTTAGTCATAATATTCTTTACTGGGCTAGTTGAGCTCACCCTTTTCCTTTTTGTTCCATTTTTCTTCTCAGGAGGTGAGAACATAGCAGGATCTAGTCGGGGTATGGAGTGATGGTTCTAGAAAGATGTTTTAGCAGTCCTCACTATTTCTGTAAAATAGTGTTTGAATAATTGTAATGAGGATTTATTTGAGTGTGGATATTGTTTAGAAGACAATATTTGTATTTAAACTCACAGTATGTGTTGTCGTATTTTGCACGACAATTGTATTATTGAAGTTGTAGTTTGCTTTCTGTACCATGTATTTGGCGACTCAGAATGGGTGTTGTATACCTATTTTGGGGGCGTCACAGTTGGTATCAGAGCTTAGGGATATGATCCCTGGCTGAGATGTGAGACAAGAACTAGGAGGGGAGAGACGGGGAATTCCTTCACTAGTATGACCTGACTAAGTTTATTTGGTGTTTATTTGGTCGGTCAGAGTATAGGGATAATATATGACATGACTATTAACCCTTGTTTTATGGCAGTATTTAAGAATGGCAGCTGAGAACGTTAATAATGGAGTAAATCAGACCGTGGAGACACCTTTGATCACTACCCAGGGGAACGTGCAACAGGAAGGCAATATTCCTCCTGTAAACAACGTTACCGAGCAAACGATGAATGATGGAATGTTTAGGAGCTTTTTGCAGTTCATGCAAAATCAGACGAGGGAGACTCGTGTGCAGAATACGGGTGGAAATGATAACAACGCGCGGTTTGTCACAGCTAAGCAGTTCAAAGAATTGGGACCACCAGAATTTAAGGGAAAGCCGGATCCGATCATGGCGGAAACGTGGGTCAAGCAAATTACCAAGATATTTGATGTCTTGGGATGCACGGAGGAACAGAAGGTTCCATTCGCCACCTTTATGTTCCGCGGTGAGGCAGACTACTGGTGGGAGTCTGTGAAGCGTACCCAGCCTGACGCACTCAACATGTCCTGGGAAACATTTCAAAAACTGTTCAATGACAAGTACTTTCCTGAAAGTATTCGTCATATGAAGGAGGTAGAGTTTATCAGACTGGAACAAAACAACATGACGGTGTCCCAGTACGAGGCGAAGTTTGCAGAGTTATCCAGGTTTGCACCTCATTTGGTCGAAAATGAGGAACGAATGACAAGGATGTTTCTGAGAGGTCTAAAACCCGAGATTCGACAATATCTTATCTCTCATAAATTTTCTTTATATTCAGATGTTGTAAATAGGGCTCAATTATTAGAGCGAGATAATGAGTATGTGCAACCGAGGGACCACAACCAGGGTCATACCGGTGGCGGCAGTCATCGAAGCAATGAAAACCAGCAGGGAGGAAAACATTCGGACAAAAGCGGTAACCACTCTGGTGGTAATCGTGGTCGTGATAATAGAAGGAGCGAGTCGGGAGGAGATTTCAAGAAGAGAAGGTATAACAATGATAACGTGAAGACGTCAGCACAAACATCAACTGTTTCTAGGGGAGGAGAACGACCACCGGTCGTATGTTACAAATGTGGGAAAGAGGGACATATCAGCCCAAACTGCCCACAACAATCCAAGGTATGTTATAACTGTGGAAAGGAGGGTCATATAGCTCGAGAGTGTTCTGTAGCAAAACCAAGTTCAGCGGGAATGGTGACTCCAAAAGTTATCCCGGATAAGTCGAAATCAGCGGTTCCTGGAAGGGCGTTTGTCGTGACTGGCCAAAACGCGAGAAACCCGAACGAGGTGATCACGGGTAAGCTAATCTTGAATTCTTGCGAAGTTTATACTTTACTAGATACCGGTTCTACCCATTCTTTTATCTCTCCTGCTTGTGCTCAACGTTTAAACTTGACTCCGGAGAAATTGGACTTTAACTTATCTGTTGAAACTCCGTTGGGTGAAACCTTCGTTACATCTACAGTTTATAAATCTTGCATGATCCAAGTTGGTACTATCACATTACCTGTTGATCTTATCTCTTTAAAGATACTTGCTTTTGATGTGATTTTAGGAATTGATTGGTTAACCACTCATCATGCTAAAATTGATTATTTTCGTAAGGTTGTTAGTTTTCATATTCCTAACCAACCTGTCATACGAATTCAAACTACTAAACCACTAAAATCAGTCACTGTCATATCAAGCCACAAAGCTATTCGTTTATTGAAAAACGGAAGTCAAGCTTTCTTAGCCCATGTTATGGATTTGAACAAAGACAAGTCAGATTTGAATAATATTTCTATTGTTAGAGAATTTCCTGATGTATTTCCTGAAGAACTTCCTGGTCTACCCCCAGAACGTGAAGTTAAATTCTTTATTGACCTTGAACCCGGTACAAAGCCCATTTCTAAAACTCAATATCGAATGGCTCCTATTGAACTTCAGGAGTTAAAAGTCCAACTACAGGAGTTGTTGGACATCGGTTTTATTCGTCCTAGTACGTCTCCTTGGGGTGCTCCTGTTTTATTCTTAAAGAAGAAAGACAGGAGTATGCGACTTTGTATCGACTATCGAGAATTGAATCATGTCACTATCAAGAATAGGTATCCGCTACCTCGCATTGATGACCTGTTCGACCAGTTACAAGGAACACAATTCTTTTCAAAGATCGACCTTCGTTCTGGATATCATCAGCTGAAGATTAAAACTGAGGATATTCCAAAGACTGCCTTCAGAACTCGGTACGGGCATTATGAATTCTTAGTAATGTCTTTTGGATTGACTAATGCTCCTGCTGCCTTCATGGATATGATGAACCGTGTATTCAAAGAATATTTGGATCAGTTCGTTGTTGTCTTTATTGATGACATCCTCATCTATTCCAAAAGCCGTGAAGATCATGAGCGCCATTTGAAGCTGGTACTGCAAAGGCTTCGTGAAAACAAGCTATATGCCAAACTGAAGAAATGCGAGTTCTGGCTTGAGGAAGTAGCATTCCTTGGGCACGTGGTGTTAAAATATGGAGTATCTGTCGACCCGGCGAAGATTGAAGCCATACAAAGTTGGGAGCAACCGAAGTCGGTAACCGAAGTACGTAGCTTTCTGGGCTTAGCTGGTTATTATCGGAGATTTGTGGAAAGATTTTCTCGAATCGCTACTCCGTTAACTCAGCTGACTCGGAAAGATACAAAATTCGTATGGAGTGAGGAATGCGAGAAGAGTTTCCAAGAACTCAAGAGGAGACTCATTTCGGCACCTGTTCTGACAATACCATCTGGTTCGGATGGATTTGTTATCTACAGCGATGCTTCAGGCAAAGGGTTAGGATGTGTTCTCATGCAACATGGGAAAGTCATAGCCTATGCCTCACGACAACTCAAAGAATATGAGAGGAATTATCCTACTCATGATTTGGAGTTGGCAGCAGTCATTTTTGCGTTGAAGATCTGGAGACACTACCTGTATGGGGAGAAAGTGGAGATCTATACAGATCATAAAAGCCTCAAATATTTCTTCACCCAAAAGGAACTCAACATGCGGCAACGACGTTGGCTTGAGCTGTTGAAAGATTACGATCATACCATCCAATACCATCCTGGAAAAGCAAACGTAGTAGCTGACGCATTGAGTAGAAGATCATATGCGGGTACGAGTGCAATGTTGTTAACACAAAGGCCTATTTTGTATGACTTGCAAAGGATGGAGATAGAGATGAAGGCTCCAAGTACCCACATGATGATATCAAATATACAAGTAGAACCGACTTTAATCGATAAAGTTAAAGCTGCTCAAGCTACAGACATGGAGCTGATGCGTATGAAGAAGAAAGTGCAAGAAGGTGCTATTCCAGAAGCAAGAATCGATGAAGAAGGAATACTTCGAGTCAACTCCAGACTTTGTGTTCCTAACGATTTTGACTTGAAGCATAGAATAATGATGGAGGCACACAACACACCGTTTGCAATCCATCCTGTGAGTACCAAAATGTATCACGATCTTCGACATACATTTTGGTGGAGCAATATGAAAAGAGAGATCGCGGAGTTTATCTCGAGATGTTTAACTTGTCAACGTGTAAAAGCGGAGCATCAAGTACCAAAGGGTCCATTGCAACCATTTATAACCACTTGCTTATTTTGAAAAAAAATCATATTTCACTCATAACTTTAAATTTTTATCAATTTAACCATTTACTGAATAGTAATTATAAGAAAAATTGAATACTTTTATTTCATAAAATTCGGGGTCTTACAATCTCCCCTCCTTATGAAATTTCGTCCCCGAAATTTACGTACCTGGTATTTCAAAGAGTTGAGAATACCTTGCTTCTATTTCAGATTCTATCTCTCAGATCATCATGATTTCTCCATTGCTCATCTCCCATGATAACTTCATTTGGGTTCCTCATTTGTTGGGAAGTCATGACAACTGCCATCCCTCGAACTACTCGGCTTTGACTTGTCTGGAGTAGCATTTGGCGTCATCATTACCGTTGGAATATACCTTTCTATAGGACATATTTCTCCCTCAACTGCCTCTTCGTACTCCTCATTCATGATCTGAATCATCAATCTTCGATCCATATCGGATTCAGGTTGACCGCTATGTACAGGGTAATTCAAAACTCGATGTTGGGTTCTCCCAATTGCTTTCTAAAAAGAGAAATTCATATCATCTATTTTAGCCTTCTTAGATCGAACATCTCTTTCCACAATATCCACGTGTCGTGCGGCTTTTGCCCATGCATCACTTATTCTCACTCGTTCAGTTTTTTCTTCTCTCAGCTCAAATTCTATTTTTATCATCTTATACTCTGCCAAAGAATGCTTCAGTTCAAGCATCACATATCGGGTAACACAAGCTTGAATTATTGCATCCTTTTGTTCCACGACCGCCTGTCGTTCTTCTGCCTGCTCTTCTAACTCATGAATACGATTTTAAAATTCTACATTTTGATCATATAATACCTCTAATAAACTCTCCTCTGGTACTTCTTCTTCCTCTTCTTCCTCAGTCTCAGCTGTTACCTCTGCGACTATCTCGGGTGTAACTATCAATTCTTCACTCACCACATGGATATCTCTAATTCCTTCTTCGTCTGACATCACATTATCACGGTTAGTGATTAGAGGTATCTCCACAGTCTCATTCACTCCATTATTAGCATTCTCAGCTGCCATTCTCAAATACTGCCATAAAACAAGGGTTAATTAAACAAATTAACATATCACATAATATCTCAATATTATGACTGACTAACAAATAAGATTAGGTAGGACACACTAGCGAAGGATTTACTCATCTCTCCCCTCCTAGTTGTATTCCCCGATCTCCGCCAGAGATCATATCCCTAAGCTCTGATACCAAATGTGACAACCCCAAAATAGGTCCATTCCATCCAACCTATTCTGAGTCGCCAAATACATGGTACAGAAAACAACTACAACTTTATTACAATAATTGTCGTGCAAAATACAACAACACATATGCTGTGAGTTTGGATACAAATATATACCAAATGTGACTCATGTTATAACCGTGGACATCACCTCACAATGACACCTTACATAAAGGTATAGTCAAAAACTGTTTTAGAAATTAGAATCTTTGGGAAGTGCTCAAGGAAACCTTCGTACATGGGAGGCCACGCGTCTAGGTTATGATAGATATCATATGGCCACAGAATTATCCTTGGTTGACCCAATAGACCCCAAAGAAAAACGAGAAGATTACTATCACATTCTTCCCAATGGTGAGTCTTCTCTTGACTTATCATTATCTCCATTGTCTTTAATTGAGAATTATACTTCAAACAAACACCAAGATTATATAGGTAGTGCCCATAGATATACTCAGCAAGTGGATGAGCACAACCATGTCCTATGATGACACGAGGTTATATGTCATTAGACATCTTGTATGATAGTGACAAAACACCCTTCCAACGTTGGGTTCGCCTCACCCTATTTTCTTCACCAAATATAACTACTAAATGATGACCACCGTTCTATTCCCTTGTTACCCCCGCTCGACCCAGCTACACTCTTATTACCTGAAAGGAATTGTGAAGCAAAAGGGTAAGCACAACTAGCTCAGTAAAGAATATCATGACTAAAGATAATTCAATTATCAATAGCCTTCATCAACAATAAATCAGAGATTTAGAACATATGGTAAATGATAAAAATTTCAACCATAGTTGCAGCGGAACGAGCAATCCATTAGAAGAGTCAAATAGACTATAAAGTCTATTATCTTCTCCATGTTAAAAATCCACCAACAATGTTTTATCCCTGTAACATCAATCAACAATTCTGGTCCACAATCATATGAATAACTCATAATCATAACTGTAGTTCTAAATTCCTCTTCTCATCCAGAACGATGATAATTTTCATCACCTATCTTTACCTGAAACATCAAAGATCATGGTTACACCAAATTACATTTTCTGTTCATAATCATACTAATAACTTCATCTTTGCACTACGTCCAAAGATATTCATTTGTATCACCAGTTGGTCATGTTTATCTCAACATCTGTTCATCTTTGCACTACTGGCCAAAGATATTCAACAACATGTCATCTTTGCACTACGGGCCAAAGATATTCATCAACAATTCATCTTTGCACTACAGGCCAAAGATATTCATCAATATTTCATCTTTGCACTACAGGCCAAAGATATTAATATCTCAAAGAAATATATAATCATTTCAAAATTTATATAAACAATAATTATAACCATGTTGATCAATTCACCTTTGCACTTAAGCTAAAGATATTCACTTATAAATTCAATGGTCATGATCATACCAGTCACAATTCAACTTTGCACTACAGGCCAAAGAGAACCCTAGTCATGATCATACCAATAATCTACCCATCTTTACACTCTAGTGAAAGAGAATTTCAACATCAGGGTTATAAAAATGTTATATATGATAATAAAATCAATATAATCAATACATAGTTTTAATCTCAAGAGTAATATTCATAACTCAACTATAATTTGGTTAGAAAAAGAAACCAATTTTTATCGTGAATAGTAACTCGTGAATAGTAACTCATGAATAGTAACTCGACATAAAAAGGTAGAAATTCCACAATAAAATCCATACCAGTATTTCGGTATAATGATATTGAAAGAATAATATTTCTTAAGCTTATAAACAATTTATTTAAATTGTTTACACTTTACTAAATAATGCATTTAATCATTCTAAAATACCAAACTCATAAGATTTTATCATCAATAATCAAAACCCTCATCAAAAATCTGCATATACCTCATATAGGATTCTCAAGCCATAAAATCCTATTTTCCAATTTTCTTACTTCACATAACATATTTAATTCATTTACTCATAACTAGTCTATTTTCATGAAAAATACCAAATCAGTTCCAAAAATATTTCTTTTCTGGGATTTAGCATAATATAGTCCCATATTGAACATATATTTTTCTCAGAATTTTTAAAACTCATTTACTATTTTTCATATGGCCAAAACCACCGAATATTTAGACATTTATCAAAAATTGTACTTTTATCCAAAAATTCTGAAATTTACAGAGTATACTTCTATCATACACATGTACTCCCAATAAAAGTTTTATCAATTTTGGAGTTAACTACAAGGAATTATAAGCGGTTACTTTTAAAATAGTCTTTTCCCGTAAGATTCATAACTCTTAATCTATACATCCAAAAATCACCATTTTTGGACACAATCAATAAAACTCATCAAAATATCATTTCAAATTTTTTCATAATTTTTGAAGATCAGAAAAATTACGAAACTGAAAATCATAACAACCCTTAAAATCCATTACTATCCCTTACCTCAAAAGAGCAGTACTTCTGACTGGATATCGGATATGATGCTGAAGAAAACTTGCACTGATGAATAGCAACTCACCAAGTATCTAAAAACTCACAAAATATTCTTCATAATATAGAGAGAGAAAGAGAGAAAGCTTATGTTTCTGGTGTGATTTTCAATTCTAACTTAGCCCTCTATTTATAGGAAAATTTTGGTAGGTTTGACCTGCAACCTGATGGCTTTACCTGTTACTATTCCCACCCACCACATTTGAAATATAATTCAGCACATTTCTTCACCAACCACAAGTGGGGCCCACCAATTCTAAAATTTTCCACCAAAATGATAAACTCTAAAAATTCAACAATTTCTGAACCAGTCATCTCGTAAAATTCATAATAAATCATACGTTCATTTTTAACGGTTCAAAATTTATGGACATATACTAAACTTATATATGTATAACATATCCAAAAATTACCACGATCCAACGGTCGGATTAAAAATTATAACCCCCGCAAAATATCTCAAAAACCCTGATTTTTAATACCTCCATTCCGACAAAAATACGGATAAAAATCTCAACATTAACTCCTTCATTTTTAACCACAAAAATATATCCCTCATTTATATCCACATAAAATAAATATTTTCTTATCATATGAATCAATAATTAATTATTCACAAATAATATTACAGAATCACATTTATGACAACCAGGCCGTTCCCAGGAAAGAGTGGGCTTTCCAATAAGGATTTCTCCTTACTGGCGTGCAATTAGATGACCAAACCTCTCCTTAGACAGAACTTTCTAGACATTGCCAATAATGCTATCTAACAATACTATTCAAATAATATGAATTATTGATCTGATAATGGGAAATACTGTGCAGCAACAATTATTGAACAACAATAATACAAAATTTCAACGTAGCAATTATTGAATCAATAAAATAAAATATTGAACAGTAATTACTGTAACAATTATTGAGTAGTGCCTTCTTACGTAAGAATCAATAATTTCAAAAATACTATGCAATACCGTGTGCTACTGTGCAATAACGCGTATTACTGTATTTTAACCACCGGGTATTCCAACAGTGTTAACGGTAACAACTACGCCGTTATTTGTAAAAACTCAAATTTGTCATTTTCTTCACCCGACAGTTATTCTGTTATGGGGCCCACAAATGGCTGCACCGTCGTACGAATATTCCCCGACAGAAAGAATATTCCACGACCAAACGAATATTCCCCGACAACAATGATTATTTTATAACCACTTGCTTATTTTGAAAAAAAATCATATTTCACTCATAACTTTAAATTTTTATCAATTTAACCATTTACTGAATAGTAATTATAAGAAAAATTGAATACTTTTATTTCATAAAATTCGGGGTCTTACATCAAAGACACGGAGTCTTAATAGATCTTCAAGAGTTTGAATAGTCCTCTCTGATTGTCCGTCCGTCTGAGGATGATATGCTGAACTAAATCGTAAATCCGTGCCCATAGCTTTTTGTAAACTAACCCAAAATCGTGAAGTGAATCTTGGGTCTCGGTCAGAAACTATGGATACTGGCATACCATGCAGTCTTACAATCTCGTTTATGTACATACGAGCAAGACGTTCAAGTGTATAAGTTTCTCGTATCGGTAAGAAATGAGCAGACTTGGTCAATCTATCAACAATGACCTAAATCGCATCAATACCTTGAGAAACCCTAGGAAGACCGGTAACGAAATCCATGGTAATGTGCTCCCACTTCCATTCTGGAATTTCAAGTGGTTGTAATGGACCTTTTGGTACTTGATGCTCCGCTTTGACTCATTGATAAGTTAGACACCTTGAGATAAACAGCGCTATCTCTCTCTTCATATTGCTCCACCAAAATATATGACGAAGACCATGATACATTTTGGTACTTCCAAGATGGATTGCAAACGGTGTGTTGTGCGCCTCTATCATGATTTCATACTTTAAATCAGGGTTGTTAGGAACACAAAATCTGGAGTTGACTCGAAGTATTCCTTCTTCATCGATTCTTGCTTCCGGCATAACACCTTCTTGCACTTTCTTCCTGATACGCATCAGCTCCAGGTCTGTAGCTTGAGCAGCTTTAACTTTATCGATTAAAGTCGGTTCTACTCGTATATTCGCCATCATCACATGGGTCCCTGGAGTCTTTAACTCTATCTCCATCCTTTGTAAATCACACAAAATGGGCCTTTGTGTTGACAATATCGCACTCGTACTTACATATGATCTTCTACCCAATACATCAGCTACCACGTTCGCTTTTCCAGGATGGTATTGAATGGTATGATCATAATCTTTCAACAGTTCAAGCCAACATCGTTGTCGCATGTTGAGTTCCTTTTGAGTGAAGAAATATTTCAGGCTTTTATGATCCGTAAAGATCTCCACCTTCTCCCCATACAAGTAATGCCTCCAAATTTGAAGTGCAAAGACAACAGCTGCCAACTCTAGATCATGAGTAGGATAATTCCTCTCATATTCCTTGAGTTGTCTTGATGCATAGGCTATGACTTTTCCATGTTGCATGAGAACACATCCCAACCCTTTGCTCGAAGCATCACTGTAGATGACAAATCCCTCCGAGCCAGATGGTATTGTTAGAACAGGTGCTGAAATGAGTCTCCTCTTAAGTTCTTGAAAACTCTGCTCACATTCTTCGCTCCAACCGAACTTTGTATCTTTCCGAGTCAGCTGAGTTAATGGAGTAGCGATTCGAGAAAATTCTTCCACGAATCTCCGATAATAACCAGCCAAACCAAGAAAGCTACGTACTTCGGTCACTGATTTAGATTGCTCCCAGCTTTGAATAGCTTCAATCTTTGTCGGGTCAACCGATATTCCACGACTTGATACTACGTGCCCAAGGAATGCTACCTCTTCCAGCCAGAACTCGTATTTCTTCAACTTGGCATAAAGTTTATATTCACGAAGCTTTTGGAGTACCAACCTCAAGTGTTGCTCATGATCTTCACAGCTTTTGGAATAAACAAGGATGTCATCGATAAAGACGACCACAAAGTAATCCAAATATTTCTTGAATACCCGAATTTTGAAGGCAGTCTTTGGAATATCCTCAGTTCTAACCTTCAGCTGATGATATCCAGAACGAAGATCGATCTTTGAAAAGAATTGTGCTCCTTGCAACTGGTCAAACAGGTCATCAATACGTGGCAATGGGTACCTGTTTTTGATGGTGACATGATTCAACTCCCGATACTCAATACAAAGTCGCATACTCCCATCTTTCTTCTTTACGAACAGAACAGGAGCACCCCAAGGAGAAGTACTAGGATGAATAAAACCAATGTCTAACAATTCCTGTCGTTGGGTCTTTAACTCCTGAAGTTCAATAGGAGCCATTCGATATGGGGCTTTGGAAATGGGTTTTGTACCGGGTTCAAGGTCGATACAAAACCCAATTTCACGCTCTAGGGGTAGGCCAGGAAGTTCTTCAGGGAATACGTCAGGAAATTTATTAACAATAGAAATATCATTCAAAACTGACGTATTTTTGTTTAGATCCGTGACATGAGCTAAGAAAGCTTGACATCCGTTTTTTAATAAACGAATAGCTTTATGGCTTGAGATGACAGCGATTGATTTTAATGGTTTGGTTGCTTGAATTCGCATAATAGGTCGATTAGGAATATGAAAGCTAACAACGTTACGAAAATAATCAATTTTTGCATGATAAGTAGTTAACCAATCAATCCCTAGAATCACGTCAAATGCAAGTATTTTTAATGAAATAAGATCGACAGGTAATGTGTGGGTACCAACTTGAACCAAACAAGACTTATAAATTGTGGATGTAATGAAGGTTTCTCCCAATGGAGTTTCAACTGCTAAGTCAAAGTCTAATTTCTTCAGAATCAAATTTAATCGACGAGCGCAAGTAGGAGAAATAAAAGAATGGGTAGAACCGGTATCAAATAAAGTATAGACTTCGTTAGAGTTTATGATAAGCTTACCCGTGATGACCTCATTCGGGTTTCTTGCTCTCTGGGAGTTCACAACAAACGCTCTCCCTTGCACAACCAGTTTTAACTTTTCTGGAACGGCCTTTGGTGCCTCCATCCTAGCTGAATTTGTCTTCGGTAAACGACAAAATCGGGCTAAATGACCTTCTCTTCCATAATTATAACATGCTTTGGACGGCATTGCGCAGTTTAGACTGATGTGCCCCTCCCCTCCGCATTTGAAACATATGATAGGTGGTCGTTCTCCTTCCTTAACGACAGGTGCTGGTGCTGATGTCTTTCCATCATTGTTGAATCTCCTCTTCTTGAAATGCCCATTCTTATTGTTTTGGCCCTGATTACCACCGAAGTGGTTACCATTTCTGGCCTGTTGATTCCCTCCACGCTTGTTGTCACCGCTTCGATGACTGCTTTCACTGGTATTATCATTTTGCCGGCTGCTCTCTTTTGGGTGCGTTGTCTAGTTATCGCGCTCCACCAACTGAGCCCTATTTACAACATCTGAATACAAACACAGTTTATGAGAAACAAGGTGTTGACGTATCTCCGGCTTCAAACCTCTTAAAAATATCGGCGTCATTCTTTCTTCATTATCCACCAGGTGGGACGCAAACCGGGATAACTCCGCAAATTTTGCCTCGTACTGCGACACGGTCATATTATTCTGTTCTAATTTGATGAACTCCACCTCCTTCATGTGACGAATACTCTCGTGAAAATATTTGTCGTTAAACAGCTCTTGGAACTTCTCCCAAGACATCTTCAGTGCGGCAGGTTGAGTACGCTTTATCGATTCCCACCAGTAATCTACCTCTCCTCGCAACATAAAGGCGGCAAAGGGAACCTTTTGCTCCTCGGAGCAACCCAAGACATCAAATATCTTGGTGATCTGCTTTATTCATGTTTCAGCTACAAGTGGTTTGGTTCTCCCTTAAACTCCGGTGGTCCCAGCTCCTTAAACTGTTTAGCGGTGACCGCCTGAGAGTTTCTAGTATTTCCACTTACGTTGTGGACAGGAGCCGCTTTCACCTGTTGTTGCATGAATTGCATAAAATCTCTGAACATTCCATCATTCATCATCTGGTCAGTGTTGTTGTTTGCATAAGGATTGTCACCTTCCTGATGAACATTATCCTGATTATTGATATGTGGTGAATCAATAATCGCTTGTGCTCCATTGCTATTCTCAACATTCTCAGATGCCATTTTCAGATACTGCCACAAAATAAAAGTTAATTGATATGTCATATATTATCCTTATATTATGACTGACCAATTAAATACCATGCAAATAAACTTAGGTAGGTCATACTAGCGAAGGAATTCCCCGTTTCTCCCCTCCTAGTTCTATTCTCACATCTTAGCCAGGGATCATATCCCTAAGCTCTGATACCAACTGTGACGCCCCCAAAATTAGGTACATCACCCATCTTGGGTCGTCAGATACATAGTACAGAATACAAATATAATTTACTAATACAATTGTCGTGTACAATACGACAAAACATAAACTGTGAGTTTGAATACAAATATTATCTTCTAGAGAGTATTCATACTCAAAAGGAGTCCTCATTACATTTATTAACACACTATTACATAGAATAGTGAGGACTACTAACTAATACTATCATTGGAACCATCACTCCATTCCCCGACTTGCCCCAGCTACGTTCTCATTTCCTGAAGAGAACAGTGAAAGAAAGGGTGAGCTCAACTAGCCCAGTAAGAAATATTATGACTAAGATAATACAGAATAAATTATCATTAGCCTTCAACACTGTTAAACTGATAAAATATAATAGACATCAAGTTTAACTACAGTGGAACAAGCAATCCATTAAAAGAGTAAAGTAGAAAATAAACTCTACTATCTTTTATAATTTAAAAGGTTTTTCAACACTGTTATCACTGTGACTCAGCTTAATAAAATAATTCACATCATCGAATCACCCCTGCACTACGGCCAAGGATATTCGTGTATTCATTAATGGTCATGATCATGCCAACAACTGTCCATCAATGCACTACGGGTCAATGAGGACTTTTACCACATCATTTGTAACATTACGGTCATGATTATACCGAATAATCTCTGGTCATAATTATACCAAGTCCATCTATACACTACAGGCCACAGATGACTTTCAACATTTTATAAACATGAGGATGATGACAATGATATAAGAATTCAATAAAATAAGTTCAAGAATTAATTTATCCAAAAATTAACAACGTCCAAATTGCCAACATGATACTGTACTTTTACTACCGAGTAGTTCAACAGTAACAATGGTAAAACTTCTGCCGTTATTTTTAATAAAATATTTTTGTCGTTTTCTCAATCCGACAATAATTCCGTTGTGGGATCCACCAATAATTGTGTCGTTGTACGAATATTCCCTGTTAAAACGAATATTCCCCGACCAATCGAATATTATATAACAACTTGTGTACTTTGCAAAATTTATAAATATTACCCACAACTATAACATTATATCAAATTAACTCCATAATATTCAAAAATGATATTTATAGAAAATTCATCTTTATTTATAAAAGTTGGGGTCTTACATGTTCCGTTGTAGTTAAACTTGATGTTTGTTATATTGTATCAGTTTAACACTATTGAAGGCTAATGATAATTTATTTTGCATTATCTTAGTCATAATATTTCTTACTGGGCTAGTTGAGCTCACCCTTTCTTTCATTGTTTTCTTCAAGAAATGAGAATATAGCTGGGACGAGTTGGGGAACGGAGTGATGGACCAGATGATAGTATTAGTAGTCCTCACTATTCTGTTAAATAGTGTGATAATAAATGTAACGAGGACTTATTCTGATAGTGGATATTGTCTTGAAGACAGTATTTGTATTAAAAACTCACAGCTCTCTTGTCGTATACTAACGATTGTATTTGTATTCTGTACCATGTATTTGACGACTCAGAATAGGTGATGTATACCTATTTTGGGGGCGTCACAAATAGTTACATCTATTTATTTTTAAATTTTTTGTAGGGCGAATCTTCTTCTTATATATTCTCATTGGCATTTTGGACAACGGAGATTCGCGGCGGTGTAGCGACGGAGTATGTGAGGTGTAGCGGTAGACTATTATTTCAAAGTATATGTGAGGGAGATGAAGATTTGAGCTTGAATATTTAAATTTGAATTTATTTTTGTTGTTAGATCCAAATATTTGAATTTGAATTATTAATTATGGCAGTTATTTGTCCTGAATTTTAGGTTTCCTTATTAATGTGAATTATACTATTTTTGTAATATGGGTTCTCTTTTTATAATTATTTGGTTGATGCACTTTTCTTGTAATTACTTTCTATTTTGAATGTGATTCAACCTTTCTATTAGCAGGTTAATAATAATTTTGAAAAATTATTTAAATATGGAAGGGTATTAATAATTTCTGTAAGACCCCAACTTATTATAAATAAAATTAAAATTTTCTCTATTTATTATTTTGAAATAGTAAGGGTTGATTTGATTAATGTGGTTAGTTATGGGTAAAATGTGCAAATATTTTAAATAAGCAAGTGGTTATAAAATATTCATTTTTATCGGAGAATATTCGTTTGGTCGTGAAATATTCTTACTGTCGAAGAATATTTGTACGACGACGCAGTTATGTGTGGGCCCCATAACGGAAAGCGATTAGATTAAGAAAACGACAAGTATAAGTTATTTATAAATAACGGCGTAGTTGTTACCGTTAATACTGTTGAAATACCAGGTTGTTAAAACACAGTAATACGCGTTGTTGCACAGTAGCACACAGTATTGCACCAATTATAGATTGTTACGTAAGAAGACACTACTCAATAATTGTTACAGTAATTACTATTCAGTATTTTATTTTATTGATTCAATAATTGTTGTGTTGATATTTTATATTACTATTGTTTCAATAATTGTCACTACACATTATTTTCTATTATCGAAGCAATAATTCATATTATCTGAATAATATTATTAGATAACATTATTGGCAATGTCTAGAAAGTTCTATCTAAAGAGATGTTTGGTCACCTAATTACGCGCCAGTAAGGAGAAATCCTTATTGGAAAGCCCCCTCTTTCCTCGGAACTGCATGGTTGTCAGTATTGTGATTCGGTAATATTATTTGTAAAAAATTGATTATTGATTTATATAATAGGAAAAATATTTATTTTATGTGGATATAGATGGAGAAATTTTTTAAAGTGACAATTGTTAAAAATTGATATTTTATCTTTTCTGATAAAATAATATTTTATTATATTATTATAATATAATAATGATGATATTTTTTACAATGAATGTGGGATATATGAGTATATGAGGAGGAAGAGTATTTTTGTTGCAAAAGTTGATTAAAACATGTTAAACATGTTTGTGGGCCAATTTCTTGACTGAAATTTGATTATAGCCTATAAAATTACCCGTTTGTAGATTTTGGTCAGTTTCTGTTTGGAATTTGAAAAAACTTAAACTTACAAAGTTGTAGAGAATGGAATTTTCTATGAAAAAGACATAAGGTTCGAATTTTTTTGATAAAAGGTCTATTTATTATGAATAATTGAAGTTCCGAAGTTCCGAAATAATTGATTTTTGGAAGTTTTAATTATTATTTTTAAGAAAAACGTTTTTTAAAAGTTTTGTGAGTTGGTGGGCTATGGTAAATGTGCTGAAATGAGAATTCAAATGGTGCGTATGATTATTTAATAAATATTAATATTTTATTAAATTTTTTACTTTGGTGTTCTAAGCATTTTTCTATAAAATAGGGTGCTTAGGTTAGAATTAAAAATCACACCAGAAACTAAAGTTTTCTCTCTCTTTCTCTCTTTATATATTGAGCATATTCTTGTGAGTATTTTGATACTTTGAGTGTTGTAATACGGTGCAAGTTCCCTTCAGCACTATATTCAGTATTCCAGCCAGAAGTACTATTCTTTCGAGATAAGGGATGTTATTTTTTTTCGTAAATAATATTATTTCTTTCAATATCATTATGCCAAAATATTGGTCTGAACTTTTTATCAAATTTAGAACTTTTAGTGTCGGGGTTACTATTCACGTATACGGCACTATTCACGAATTTGGCACTATTTACCAAAAATTTTAAATTTTTATTTTTTGTCCAAGATATCTATTATGGATACTATCTTTGGTTGTATCCATATTTTGATCATTCTTGAATTTTACTTCACTATGATTATTTATGAAGTATTTTTGAATTCGGAAAGTTTAAAGTACGACTACTTAATATTTGTTTTTTTGTTTCACTGGCTTCGTTTTTTTTAAAATATTTTTCATCATCCTCAGTCCTAAATGATGATATAACTGAATATCTTTGGTGTGACGCCCCCAGAATAGGCATGCAACACCCATTCTGAGTCGCCAAATACATGGTACAGAAAGCAAACTACAACTTCAATAATACAATTATCGTGCAAAATACGACAACACATACTGAGTTTAAATACAAATATTGTCTTCTAGACAATATCCACACTCAAATAAATCCTCATTACAATTATTCAAACACTATTTTACAGAAATAGTGAGGACTGCTAATACATCTTTCTAGAACCATCACTCCATACCCCGACTAGATCCTGCTATGTTCTCACCTCCTGAGAAGAAAAATGGAACAAAAAGGAAAAGGGTGAGCTCAACTAGCCCAGTAAAGAATATTATGACTAAGATAATATACAACAAATTATCGTTAGTCTTCAACAGGGAAAAATCTGATAAAATATAATCGACAACAAGTTTTAGATCAACAACTGCAGCGGAAACAGCAAACCATTAGAAGAGTCAAGTAGAGAAAGAATTCTACTATCTTCTAAGATTTAAAAGTCCATCATCAATATTTTATCCCTGTAACATCAATTAATAATCATCTTTAACCAAATATTCATCTTTGCACTACAGGCCAAAGATATTCATTTGTATCATCAGTCGGTCATGTTCATCTCAACACCTGTTCATCTTTGCACTACAGGCCAAAGATATTCATCAAGTAATTATACATCTTTGCACTACAGGCCAAAGATATTCAGTAATATCATCATTTAGGACTGAGGATGATGAAAAATATCTTAAAGAGAACGAATCCAATGAGACAGAAGGACAAATAGTAGGGATTCGTATAACAGTTTATCCAAGATCAATAATACTTCATAATAATCAATTGTGAAGCAGAATTCAAAAATAAAGATCAAAACATGGATACAATCAAAGATAGTAACCATAATAGACATCTTGGACAAAAAGGGAAAATTTTATTTTTCGGTGAATAGTGCCGTATTCGTGAATAGTGCCGTATACGTGAATAGTAACCCCCGACACAAAAAGTTCCAAATTTGATAAAAACTCATATCAATATTTCAGCATAATGATATTGAAGAAAATAATATCATTAAGAAGAAAATAATATCCCTTACCTCAAAATATCAGTACTTCTGGTCGGAATACCGGTATAAGGCTGAAAGAAACTTGCTCTGATGAATAGAAACTCTCAAAGTATCTAAATACTCACAAAATACACTCAATAATCTAGAGAGAGAAAGAGAGAAAACTTGTTTCTGGTGTGATTTTCAATTCTAACTTAGCCCTCTATTTATAGGAAAATTTTGGTAGGTTTGACCTGCAACCTGATGGCTTTACCTGCTACTATTCCCACCCACCACATTTGAAATATAATTCAGCACATTTCTTCACCAACCACAAGTGGGGCCCACCAATTCTAGAATTTTCCACCAAAATGATAAACTCCGAAAATTCAACAATTTCTGAACCAGTCATCTTGTAAAATTCATAATAAATCATACGTTCATTTTTAACGGTTCAAAATTTGTGGACATATACTCAACTTATATATGTATAACATATCCAAAAATTACCACGATCCAACGGTCGGATTAAAAATTATAACCCCCGCAAAATATCTCAAAAACCCTGATTTTTAATACCTCCATTCCGACAAAAATACTGATAAAAACCTCAACATTAACTCCTTCATTTTTAACCACAAAAATATATCCCTCATTTATATCCACATAAAATAAATATTTCCTTATCATATGAATCAATAATTAATTATTCACAAATAATATTACAGAATCACATTTATGACAACCAGGCCGTTCCCAGGAAAGAGGGGGCTTTCCAATAAGGATTTCTCCTTACTGGCGCGCAATTAGATGACCAAACCTCTCCTTAGACAGAACTTTCTAGACATTGCCAATAATGTTATCTAATAATATTATTCAAATAATATGAATTATTGATCTGATAAATGAAAATACTGTGCAGCAACAATTATTGAAACAACAATAATATAAAATATCAACGCAGCAATTATTGAATCAATAAAATAAAATATTGAATAATAACTACTGTAACAATTATTGAGTAGTGCCTTCTTACGTAAGAATCAATAATTGGTGCAATACCGTGTGCTACTGTATTTTAACCACCGGGTATTCCAACAGTATTAACGGTAACAACTACGCCGTTATTTATAAACAACTTATACTTGTCGTTTTCTTCATCCAATCGCTTTCCGTTATGGGGCCCACACAAGGCTGCGTCGTCGTACGAATATTCCCCGACAGCAAGAATATTCCACGACCAACCGAATATTCACCGACCAAAAATAAATATTTTATAACCACTTGCTTATTTTGCAAAATTTGCACATTTCACCCATAACCAAAGTATTATATCAAATTAACCCCTTATTATTCACAATAATATTTAGAGAAAATTTGATTTTATTCATTAATAAGTTGGGGTCTTACAACCTCCCCTCCTTATGAAATTTCGTCCTCGAAATTGACGTACGTACCTGATGTTTCAAAAAGGTGAGGATACCTCGCTTTCATTTCTGATTCCAACTCCCAGGTCATTTCTTCAATAGCATGGTTTCTCCACAAAACCTTAACTTGTGGTATAACCTTCGTGCGTAGGACATGCTCTTTCCTATCCAAGATCTTAACAGGTACCTCCTCGTACGTTAAATCTTCAGCTATCTCGTCTGGTTCTAACTCAATAATGTGGTTCGGGTCTTTAACATATTTACGAAGCATAGATATGTGAAAAACATTATGAACACGAGACATGCTTGGAGGTAATGCGAGTCTATATGCCACATTTCCTATTCGCTCAAGAATCTCAAATGGACCAACAAATCTTGGATTGAGCTTTCCTCTCTTCCCAAATCTTGTAACTCCCTTCCATGGTGCAACACGTAACAATACATGATCCCCAATATTAAATTCCACGTCCTTCCGATGAAGATCCGCATAACTCTTTTGTCGATCCTGTGCCGTTTGTATACGTTGTCGAATCGTTTGGATCTTCTCTGTAGTAATGCGTACCAATTCTGGTCCCAACAATGTTGCTTCACCCACCTCGTCCCAGCATACTGGAGAACGACATTTTCTTCCATACAACGCCTCAAATGGAGCCATACCTATGCTCGCCTGATAACTGTTGTTGTAGGAGAATTCCACCAATGGTAGGTACTTATCCCAACTCCCTTTGAGATCTAAGACACAAAGTCTTAATAGATCTTCAAGAGTTTGAATAGTCCTCTCTGATTGTCCGTCCGTTTGAGGATGGTATGCTGAACTGAATCGTAAATCCGTGCCCATAGCTTTCTGCAAGCTAACCCAAAATCGTGAAGTGAATCTTGGGTCACGATCCGAAACTATGGATACTGGCATGCCATGCAATCTCACAATCTCGTTCACGTACATACTAGCAAGACGTTCAAGGGAATAAGTCTCACGTATCGGCAAGAAATGAGCGGACTTGGTTAATCTATCAACAATAACCCAAATCGCATCTATGCCTTGAGAAACCTTGGGAAGACCTGTAACAAAATCCATAGTAATGTGTTCCCACTTCCATTTCGGAATCTCAAGTGGTTGCAATGGACCCTTTGGTACTTGATGCTCCGCTTTTACACGTTGACAAGTTAAACATCTCGAGATAAACTCCGCGATCTCTCTTTTCATATTGCTCCACCAAAATGTATGTCGAAGATCGTGATACATTTTGGTACTCCCAGGATGGATTGCAAACGGTGTGTTGTGTGCCTCCATCATTATTCTATGCTTCAAGTCAAAATCGTTAGGAACACAAAGTCTGGAGTTGACTCGAAGTATTCCTTCTTCATCGATTCTTGCTTCTGGAATAGCACCTTCTTGCACTTTCTTCTTCATACGCATCAGCTCTATATCCGTAGCTTGAGCAGCTTTAACTTTATCGATTAAAGTCGGTTCTACTCGTATATTTGATATCATCATGTGGGTACTTGGAGCCTTCATCTCTATCTCCATCCTTTGCAAGTCATACAAAATGGGCCTTTGTGTTAAAAACATTGCACTCGTACCCGCATATGATCTTCTACTCAATGCGTCAGCTACTACGTTTGCTTTTCCAGGATGGTATTGGATGGTATGATCGTAATCTTTCAACAGCTCAAGCCAACGTCGTTGCCGCATGTTGAGTTCCTTTTGGGTGAAGAAATATTTGAGGCTTTTATGATCTGTATAGATCTCCACTTTCTCCCCATACAGGTAGTGTCTCCAGATCTTCAACGCAAAAACGACTGCTGCCAACTCCAAATCATGAGTAGGATAATTCCTCTCATATTCTTTGAGTTGTCGTGAGGCATAGGCTATGACTTTCCCATGTTGCATGAGAACACATCCTAACCCTTTGCCTGAAGCATCGCTGTAGATAACAAATCCATCCGAACCAGATGGTATTGTCAAAACAGGTGCCGAAATGAGTCTCCTCTTGAGTTCTTGGAAACTCTTCTCGCATTCCTCACTCCATACGAATTTTGTATCTTTCCGAGTCAGCTGAGTTAACGGAGTAGCGATTCGAGAAAATCCTTCCACAAATCTCCGATAATAACCAGCTAAGCCCAGAAAGCTACGTACTTCGGTTACCGACTTCGGTTGCTCCCAACTTTGTATGGCTTCAATCTTCGCCGGGTCGACAGATACTCCATGTTTTGACACCACGTGCCCAAGGAATGCTACTTCCTCAAGCCAGAACTCGCATTTCTTCAGTTTGGCATATAGCTTGTTTTCACGAAGCCTTTGCAGTACCAGCTTCAAATGGCGCTCATGATCTTCACGGCTTTTGGAATAGATGAGGATGTCATCAATAAAGACAACAACGAACTGATCCAAATATTCTTTGAATACACGGTTCATCATATCCATGAAGGCAGCAGGAGCATTAGTCAATCCAAAAGACATTACTAAGAATTCATAATGCCCGTACCGAGTTCTGAAGGCAGTCTTTGGAATATCCTCAGTTTTAATCTTCAGCTGATGATATCCAGAACGAAGATCGATCTTTGAAAAGAATTGTGCTCCTTGCAACTGGTCAAACAGGTCATCAATGCGAGGTAGCGGATACCTATTCTTGATGGTGACATGGTTCAATTCTCGATAGTCAATACAAAGTCGCATACTCCCGTCTTTCTTCTTTACGAATAAAACAGGAGCACCCCAAGGAGACGTACTAGGACGAATAAAACCGATGTCCAACAACTCCTGTAGTTGGACTTTTAACTCCTGAAGTTCAATAGGAGCCATTCGATATGGGGTTTTAGAAATGGGCTTTGTACCGGGTTCAAGGTCAATAAAGAATTCAATTTCTCGTTCCGGGGGTAGACCGGGAAGTTCTTCAGGAAATACATCGGAAAATTCTCTAACAATAGAAATATTATTCAAATCTGACTTGTCTTTGTTCAAATCCATAACATGGGCTAAGAAAGCTTGACATCCGTTTTTCAATAAACGAATAGCTTTGTGGCTTGATATGACAGTGACTGATTTTAGTGGTTTAGTAGTTTGAATTCGTATGACAGGTTGGTTAGGAATATGAAAACTAACAACCTTACGAAAACAATCAATTTTAGCATGATGAGTGGTTAACCAATCAATTCCTAAAATCACATCAAAAGCAAGTATCTTTAAAGAGATAAGATCAACAGGTAATGTGATAGTGCCAACTTGGATCATGCAAGATTTATAAACTGTAGATGTAACGAAGGTTTCACCCAACGGAGTTTCAACAGATAAGTTAAAGTCCAATTTCTCCGGAGTCAAGTTTAAACGTTGAGCACAAGCAGGAGAGATAAAAGAATGGGTAGAACCGGTATCTAGTAAAGTATAAACTTCGCAAGAATTCAAGATTAGCTTACCCGTGATCACCTCGTTCGGGTTTCTCGCGTTTTGGCCAGTAACGACAAACGCCCTTCCAGGAACCGCTGATTTCGACTTATCCGGGATAACTTTTGGAGTCACCATCCCCGCTGAACTTGGTTTTGCTACAGAACACTCTCGAGCTATATGACCTTCCTTTCCACAGTTATAACATACCTTGGATTGTTGTGGGCAGTTTGGGCTGATATGTCCCTCTTTCCCACATTTGTAACATACGACCGGTGGTCGTTCTCCTCCCCTAGAAACAGTTGATGTTTGTGCTGACGTCTTCACGTTATCATTGTTGTACCTTCTCTTCTTGAAATCTCCTCCCGACTCGCTCCTTCTATTATCACGACCACGATTACCACCAGAGTGGTTACCGCTTTTGTCCGAATGTTTTCCTCCCTGCTGGTTTTCATTGCTTCGATGACTGCCGCCACCGGTATGACCCTGGTTGTGGTCCCTCGGTTGCACATACTCATTATCTCGCTCTAATAATTGAGCCCTGTTTACAACATCTGAATATAAAGAAAATTTATGAGAGATAAGATATTGCCGAATCTCGGGTTTTAGACCTCTCAGAAACATCCTTGTCATTCGTTCCTCATTTTCGACCAAATGAGGTGCAAACCTGGATAACTCTGCAAACTTCGCCTCGTACTGGGACACCGTCATGTTGTTTTGTTCCAGTCTAATAAACTCAACCTCCTTCATATGACGAATACTTTCAGGAAAGTACTTGTCATTGAACAGTTTTTGAAATGTTTCCCAGGACATGTTGAGTGCGTCAGGCTGGGTACGCTTCACAGACTCCCACCAGTAGTCTGCCTCACCGCGGAACATAAATGTGGCGAATGGAACCTTCTGTTCCTCCGTGCATCCCAAGACATCAAATATCTTGGTAATTTGCTTGACCCACGTTTCCGCCATGATCGGATCCGGCTTTCCCTTAAATTCTGGTGGTCCCAATTCTTTGAACTGCTTAGCTGTGACAAACCGCGCGTTGTTATCATTTCCACCCGTATTCTGCACACGAGTCTCCCTCGTCTGATTTTGCATGAACTGCAAAAAGCTCCTAAACATTCCATCATTCATCGTTTGCTCGGTAACGTTGTTTACAGGAGGAATATTGCCTTCCTGTTGCACGTTCCCCTGGGTAGTGATCAAAGGTGTCTCCACGGTCTGATTTACTCCATTATTAACGTTCTCAGCTGCCATTCTTAAATACTGCCATAAAACAAGGGTTAATAGTCATGTCATATATTATCCCTATACTCTGACCGACCAAATAAACACCAAATAAACTTAGTCAGGTCATACTAGCGAAGGAATTCCCCGTCTCTCCCCTCCTAGTTCTTGTCTCACATCTCAGCCAGGGATCATATCCCTAAGCTCTGATACCAACTGTGACGCCCCCAGAATAGGTATACAACACCCATTCTGAGTCGCCAAATACATGGTACAGAAAGCAAACTACAACTTCAATAATACAATTGTCGTGCAAAATACGACAACACATACTGTGAGTTTAAATACAAATATTGTCTTCTAGACAATATCCACACTCAAATAAATCCTCATTACAATTATTCAAACACTATTTTACAGAAATAGTGAGGACTGCTAATACATCTTTCTAGAACCATCACTCCATACCCCGACTAGATCCTGCTATGTTCTCACCTCCTGAGAAGAAAAATGGAACAAAAAGGAAAAGGGTGAGCTCAACTAGCCCAGTAAAGAATATTATGACTAAGATAATATACAACAAATTATCGTTAGTCTTCAACAGGGAAAAATCTGATAAAATATAATCGACAACAAGTTTTAGATCAACAACTGCAGCGGAAACAGCAAACCATTAGAAGAGTCAAGTAGAGAAAGAATTCTACTATCTTCTAAGATTTAAAAGTCCATCATCAATATTTTATCCCTGTAACATCAATTAATAATCATCTTTAACCAAATATTCATCTTTGCACTACAGGCCAAAGATATTCATTTGTATCATCAGTCGGTCATGTTCATCTCAACACCTGTTCATCTTTGCACTACAGGCCAAAGATATTCATCAAGTAATTATACATCTTTGCACTACAGGCCAAAGATATTCAGTAATATCATCATTTAGGACTGAGGATGATGAAAAATATCTTAAAGAGAACGAATCCAATGAGACAGAAGGACAAATAGTAGGGATTCGTATAACAGTTTATCCAAGATCAATAATACTTCATAATAATCAATTGTGAAGCAGAATTCAAAAATAAAGATCAAAACATGGATACAATCAAAGATAGTAACCATAATAGACATCTTGGACAAAAAGGGAAAATTTTATTTTTCGGTGAATAGTGCCGTATTCGTGAATAGTGCCGTATACGTGAATAGTAACCCCCGACACAAAAAGTTCCAAATTTGATAAAAACTCATATCAATATTTCAGCATAATGATATTGAAGAAAATAATATCATTAAGAAGAAAATAATATCCCTTACCTCAAAATATCAGTACTTCTGGTCGGAATACCGGTATAAGGCTGAAAGAAACTTGCTCTGATGAATAGAAACTCTCAAAGTATCTAAATACTCACAAAATACACTCAATAATCTAGAGAGAGAAAGAGAGAAAACTTGTTTCTGGTGTGATTTTCAATTCTAACTTAGCCCTCTATTTATAGGAAAATTTTGGTAGGTTTGACCTGCAACCTGATGGCTTTACCTGCTACTATTCCCACCCACCACATTTGAAATATAATTCAGCACATTTCTTCACCAACCACAAGTGGGGCCCACCAATTCTAGAATTTTCCACCAAAATGATAAACTCCGAAAATTCAACAATTTCTGAACCAGTCATCTTGTAAAATTCATAATAAATCATACGTTCATTTTTAACGGTTCAAAATTTGTGGACATATACTCAACTTATATATGTATAACATATCCAAAAATTACCACGATCCAACGGTCGGATTAAAAATTATAACCCCCGCAAAATATCTCAAAAACCCTGATTTTTAATACCTCCATTCCGACAAAAATACTGATAAAAACCTCAACATTAACTCCTTCATTTTTAACCACAAAAATATATCCCTCATTTATATCCACATAAAATAAATATTTCCTTATCATATGAATCAATAATTAATTATTCACAAATAATATTACAGAATCACATTTATGACAACCAGGCCGTTCCCAGGAAAGAGGGGGCTTTCCAATAAGGATTTCTCCTTACTGGCGCGCAATTAGATGACCAAACCTCTCCTTAGACAGAACTTTCTAGACATTGCCAATAATGTTATCTAATAATATTATTCAAATAATATGAATTATTGATCTGATAAATGAAAATACTGTGCAGCAACAATTATTGAAACAACAATAATATAAAATATCAACGCAGCAATTATTGAATCAATAAAATAAAATATTGAATAATAACTACTGTAACAATTATTGAGTAGTGCCTTCTTACGTAAGAATCAATAATTGGTGCAATACCGTGTGCTACTGTATTTTAACCACCGGGTATTCCAACAGTATTAACGGTAACAACTACGCCGTTATTTATAAACAACTTATACTTGTCGTTTTCTTCATCCAATCGCTTTCCGTTATGGGGCCCACACAAGGCTGCGTCGTCGTACGAATATTCCCCGACAGCAAGAATATTCCACGACCAACCGAATATTCACCGACCAAAAATAAATATTTTATAACCACTTGCTTATTTTGCAAAATTTGCACATTTCACCCATAACCAAAGTATTATATCAAATTAACCCCTTATTATTCACAATAATATTTAGAGAAAATTTGATTTTATTCATTAATAAGTTGGGGTCTTACATTTGGCCTGTAGTGCAAAGATGAATGATTTTTTGATGAATATCTTTGGCCTGTAGTGCAAAGATGAACATGTGTTTAGATGAACATGTGTTTAGATGAACATGACCAACTGATGAATATCTTTAGCCTGTAGTGCAAAGATGTATATTTGATTCTAGATATATATTGATTGATGTTACAGGGATAAAATAATGACGATGAACTTTTAAATTCATATATAGAAGATGGTAGATTTTATTCTCTATTTAACTCTTCTAACGAATTATTATTTCCGCTGCGAATATTGATTTAAAACTTGTTGTCTATTGTATTTTATTAGATTTTTTCATGTCGAAGACTAACGATAATTTGTTCTATATTATCTTGGTCATAATATTCTTTACTGGGCTAATTGAGCTCCCCCTTTTTCTTTTTGTTCTATTTTTCTTCTCAGGAGACGAGAATGTAGCGAGTACTAGTCGGGGTGTGGAATGATAGTTCTAGAAGTTATTTTAGTAGTCCTCACTATTTTATAAAATAGTGTATCAATAATTGTAATGAGGACTTATTTGAGTGTGGATATTGTCTAGATGACAATATTTATATTTTAAACTCACAGTTTTTATGTTGTATTAATAAAGCTGTAGTTGTTTCTGTACCATGTATGTAAGACCCCAATTTTTATAAATAAAGATGAATTTTCTATAAATATCATTTTTGATTATTATGAAGTTAATTTGATATAATGTTATAGTTGTGGGTAATATTTATAAATTTTGCAAAGTAAGCAAGTTGTTATAAAATATTCGTTTGGTCGGAGAATATTCGTACGACGGCACAATCATTGGTGGACCCCACAACGGAATTATTGTCGGATTGAGAAAACGACAGAATTATCTTACTATAAAAATAACGCCTGAGGTGTTACCGTTAAAACCGTTAAAACTGTTGAACTACTCGGTAGTAAAAGTACAGTAATACGCGTGGTTGCATAGTAGCACACGGTATTGATTATTGATGCTTACGTGAGAAGTCACTCAGCTATACTCAATTATTGCTACAGTAATTTCTGCATCATATCTCTTAAATTATTGTCATAGTATCATCTGTATAATATGTTATATTATTGAGACGTTGTGGTAAGTTTGGTTATTTTATGGGGGGCCATATGTCATCATCTAAGAGTCTCTTCGTCAATAGTAATTACCGTCGTCAATAGTAATTACCGTCGTCAGTAGTAATTACCGTCGTCAATAGTAATTACCGTCGTCAATAGTAATTACCGTCGTCAATAGTATTTACCTTGATCAATAGTAATTACCTTCGTCAATAGTATTTACCTTGGTCAATAGTAATTACCTTCGTCAATAGTATTTACCTTGGTCAATAGTAATTACCTTCGTCAATAGTATTTATCTTGGTCAATAGTAATTACTTTCGTCAATAGTAGTTGTCCCTTCAAAATTACCAAGAGTCATTTGACCCTTCGTTAAGACCAAGAGTCATTTGACCCTTCGTTAAGACCAAGAGCCACCCTCAGTTTTTCTATAAATAGAGGCCTAGGGCTTCATTATTTTTCACGAATTCATTCAAGCTATAGAGAGAGAAAGTATAGAGAGAATAAGAGAGAGAGAGACTAAAAGTATTCTGCTACATCACTTTTCCAATATCCAGTTCTTTTAAGGTAGGGAATATTATTTCTTTTATATTCATGAAGAGAACTTCTGTTATTCCATTCGTTATTATTCTGTTGGAATAACCAGTATACGCGGTCTACCCTATACTTGGTGACATTCTTCTATTATTCTGTTGGAACATCCTGTCTGTGTGTTTTACACCGGACCTGGTTCCGTTTATTATTCTGTTGGAACATCCTGTCTGTGTGTTTTACACCGGACCTGGTTCCGTTTTTATTATTATTCTGTTGGAATATCCTGTCTGTGTGTTTTACACCGGACCTGGTTCCATTATTTATTATTCTGTCGGAATATCCTGTCTGTGCGTTTACGCCGGACCTGGTTCCATTATTTATTATTCTGTTGGAATAACCTGTCTGTGCGGTCTATCGCATGCATGGTGATTTCTTTTGTTATTCCATTCTTTATTATACTCAGTTGGTTAAGTTTTGACTTCTATACTCCATGAAATTTGTGGAATATCCTTGATAGTTGCGTTTCATCCAGTATCTTTTCAAGAAAATATTCTTCTAAGCATTCTTGAATTTTACTCCACAATGCAGTATCATGTTGACAATTTGGACGTTGTTAATTCCTGGATAAATTAATTCTTGAACTTGTTTTATTGAATTCTTATATCATTGTCATCATCCTCATGTTTATAAAATGTTGAAAGTCATCTGTGGCCTGTAGTGCATAGATGGACTTGGTATGATTATGACCAGGGATTATTCGGTATAATCATGACCGTAATGTTACAAATGATGTGGTAAAAGTCCTCATTGGCCCGTAGTGCATTGATGGACAGTTGTTGGCATGATCATGACCATTAATGAATACACGAATATCCTTGGCCGTAGTGCAGGGGTGATTCGATGATGTGGATTATTTTATTAAGCTGAGTCTCAGCGATTACAGTGTTGAAAAACTTTTTAAATCATAAAAGATAGTAGAGTTTATTTTCTACTTGACTCTTTTAATGGATTGCTTGTTCCGCTACAGTTAAACTTGATGTCTATTATATTTTATCAGTTTAACATTGTTGAAGGCTAATGATAATTTATTCTGCATTATCTTAGTCATAATATTTCTTACTGGGCTAGTTGAGCTCACCCTTTCTTTCACTGTTCTCTTCAGGAAATGAGAACGTAGCTGGGACAAGTCGGGGTACGGAGTGATGGTCCGAATGATAGTATTAGTTAGTAGTCCTCACTATTCTATGTAATGGTGTGTTAATAAATGTAATGAGGACTCCTTTTGAGTATGAATACTCTCTAGAAGATAATATTTGTATTCAAACTCACAGTTTATGTTTTGTCGTATTGTACACGACAGTTGTATTAATCAGTTGTATTTGTATTCTGTACTATGTATCTGACGACCCAAGATGGGTGATGTATACCTAATTTTGGGGGCGTCACAGTTGGTATCAGAGCTTAGGGATATGATCCCTGGCTAAGATGTGAGAATAGAACTAGGAGGGGAGAGACGGGGAATTCCTTCGCTAGTATGACATACCTAAGTTTATTTGCATGGTATTTAATTGGTCGGTCATAATATAAGGATAATATATGACATATCAATTAATTTTTATTTTGTGGCAGTATCTGAAAATGGCATCTGAGAATGTTGAGAATAGCAATGGAGCACAGACGACTGTTGATTCACCACATATCAATAATCAGGATAATGTGCATCAGGAAGGTGTCAATCCTCATGCAAACAACAACACTGACCAAATGATGAATGATCAAATGTTCAGAGGCTTTATGCAATTCATGCAACAACAGGTGAAAGCGGCTCCTGTCCACAACGTAGGTGGAAATACTGGAAACTCTCAGGCGGTCACCGCTAAACAGTTTAAGGAGCTGGGACCACCGGAGTTTAAGGGAGAACCCAAACCACTTGTAGCTGAAACATGGATAAAGCAGATCACCAAGATATTTGATGTCTTGGGTTGCTCCGAGGAGCAAAAGGTTCCCTTTGCCGCCTTTATGTTGCGAGGAGAGGCAGATTACTGGTGGGAATCGATAAAGCGTACTCAACCTGCCGCACTGAAGATGTCTTGGGAGAAGTTCCAAGAGCTGTTTAACGACAAATACTTTCCCGAGAGTATTCGTCACATGAAGGAGGTGGAGTTCATCAAATTGGAGCAGAATAATATGACCGTGTCGCAGTACGAGGCAAAATTTGCGGAGTTATCCCGGTTTGCGTCCCACCTGGTGGATAATGAAGAAAGAATGACGCGGATGTTTTTAAGAGGTTTGAAGCCGGAGATACGTCAACATCTTGTTTCTCATAAACTGTGTTTGTATTCAGATGTTGTAAATAGGGCTCAGTTGGTGGAGCGCGATAACGAGACAACGCAACCAAAAGAGAGCAGCCGGCAAAATGATAATACCAGTGAGAGCAGTCATCGAAGCGGTGACAACAAGCGTGGAGGGAATCAACAGGCCAGAAATGGTAACCACTTCGGTGGTAATCAGGGCCAAAACAATAAGAATGGACATTTCAAGAAGAGGAGATTCAACAATGATGGAAAGACGTCAGCACCAGCACCTGTCGTTAAGGAAGGAGAACGACCACCTATCATATGTTTCAAATGCGGAGGGGAGGGGCACATCAGTCCAAACTGCGCGATGCCGTCCAAAGCATGTTATAATTGTGGAAGAGAAGGTCATTTAGCCCGATTTTGTCGTTTACCGAAGACAAATTCAGCTAGGATGGAGGCACCAAAAGCCGTCCCAGAAAAGTCAAAACCGGTTGTGCAAGGGAGAGCGTTTGTTGTGAACTCCCAGAGAGCAAGGAACCCGAATGAGGTCATCACGGGTAAGCTTATCATAAACTCTAAAGAAGTTTATACTTTATTTGATACCGGTTCAACCCATTCTTTTATTTCTCCTACTTGCGCTCATCGATTAAATTTGATTCCGGAGAAATTAGACTTTGACTTATCTGTGGAAACTCCGTTGGGAGAAACCTTCATTACCTCCACTGTTTATAAGTCTTGTTTGGTTCAAGTTGGTACCCACACATTACCTATCGATCTGATTTCATTAAAAATACTTGCATTTGACGTGATTCTAGGGATTGATTGGTTAACTACTCATTATGCAAAAATTGATTGTTTTCGTAAGTTTTTCATATTCCTAATCGACCTATTATGCGAATTCAAGCAACCAAACCATTAAAATCAATCGCTGTCATCTCAAGCCATAAAGCTATTCGTTTATTGAAAAACGGATGTCAAGCTTTCTTAGCTCATGTCACAGATCTAAACAAAAATACGTCAGTTTTGAATGATATTTCTATTGTTAATAAATTCCCTGACGTATTCCCTGAAGAACTTCCTGGCCTACCCCCAGAGCGTGAAATTGAATTTTGTATCGACCTTGAACCCGGTACAAAACCCATTTCCAAAGCCCCATATCGAATGGCTCCTATTGAACTTCAGGAGTTAAAGATCCAACTGCAGGAATTGTTAGACATTGGCTTTATTCGTCCTAGTACTTCTCCTTGGGGTGCTCCTGTTCTATTCGTGAAGAAGAAAGATGGAAGTATGCGACTTTGTATTGATTATCGGGAGTTGAATCATGTCACCATCAAAAATAGGTACCCATTGCCACGTATTGATGACCTGTTTGACCAGTTGCAAGGAGCACAATTCTTTTCAAAGATCGATCTTCGTTCTGGATATCATCAGCTGAAGGTTAGAACTGAGGATATTCCAAAGACGGCTTTTAGAACTCGGTACGGGCATTATGAATTCCTAGTCATGTCCTTTGGATTGACTAATGCTCCTGCTGCCTTCATGGATATGATGAACCGGGTATTCAAGGAATATTTGGATCACTTTGTGGTCGTCTTTATTGATGACATCCTTATTTATTCCAAAAGCCGTGAAGATCATGAGCAACACTTGAGGCTGGTACTCCAAAAGCTTCGTGAATACAAGCTTTATGCCAAGTTGAAGAAATGCGAGTTCTGGCTGGAGGAGGTAGCATTCCTTGGGCACGTAGTATCAAGTCGTGGAATATCGGTTGACCCGGCAAAGATTGAAGCTATTCAAAGCTGGGAGCAACCTAAATCAGTGACCGAGGTACGTAGCTTTCTTGGTTTAGCTGGTTATTATCGGAGATTCGTGGAAGGATTTTCTCGAATCGCTACTCCATTAACTCAGCTGACTCGGAAAGATACAAAGTTTGGTTGGAGCGAAGAATGTGAGCAGAGTTTTCAAGAACTCAAGAGGAGACTCATTTCAGCACCTGTTCTAACAATACCATCTGGCTCGGAGGGATTTGTCATCTACAGTGATGCTTCGAGCAAAGGGTTGGGATGCGTTCTCATGCAACATGGAAAAGTCATAGCCTATGCATCAAGACAACTCAAGGAATATGAGAGGAATTATCCTACTCATGATCTAGAGTTGGCAGCTGTTGTCTTTGCACTTAAAATTTGGAGGCATTACTTGTATGGGGAGAAAGTGGAGATCTTTACGGATCATAAAAGCCTCAAATATTTCTTCACTCAAAAGGAACTCAACATGCGACAACGACGTTGGCTTGAACTGTTGAAAGATTATGATCATACCATTCAATACCATCCTGGAAAAGCGAACGTGGTAGCTGACGCATTGAGTAGAAGATCATATGCGGGTACAAGTGCAATATTAACAACGCAAAGGCCCATTTTGTGTGACTTGCAAAGGATGGAGATAGAGTTGAAGACTCCAGGGACCCATGTGATGATGGCGAATATACGAGTAGAACCGACTTTAATCGATAAAGTTAAAGCTGCTCAAGCTACAGACCTGGAGCTGATGCGTATGAGGAAGAAAGTGCAAGAAGGTGCTATGCCGGAAGCAAGAATCGATGAAGAAGGAATACTTCGAGTCAACTCCAGACTTTGTGTTCCTAACAACCCTGATTTAAAGTATGAAATCATGATGGAGGCGCACAACACACCGTTTGCAATCCATCCTGGAAGTACCAAAATGTATCATGATCTTCGTCATACATTTTGGTGGAGCAATATGAAGAGAGAGATAGCGTTGTTTATCTCAAGGTGTCTAACTTGTCAACGAGTCAAAGCGGAGCATCAAGTACCAAAAGGTCCATTGCAACCACTTGAAATTCCAGAATGGAAGTGGGAGCACATTACCATGGATTTCGTTACCGGTCTTCCTAGGGTTTCTCAAGGTATTGATGCGATTTGGGTCATTGTTGATAGATTGACCAAGTCTGCTCATTTCTTACCGATACGAGAAACTTATACACTTGAACGTCTTGCTCGTATGTACATAAACGAGATTGTAAGACTGCATGGTATGCCAGTATCCATAGTTTCTGATCGAGACCCAAGATTCACTTCACGATTTTGGGTTAGTTTACAAAAAGCTATGGGCACGGAGTTACGATTTAGTTCAGCATATCATCCTCAGACGGACGGACAATCAGAGAGGACTATTCAAACTCTTGAAGATCTATTAAGACTCTGTGTCTTTGACTTCAAGGAAGTTGGGACAAGTTCTTACCATTGGTGGAGTTTTCCTACAACAACAGTTATCAAGCAAGTATTGGCATGGCTCCATTCGAAGCATTGTATGGAAGAAAATGTCGTTCTCCAGTATGCTGGGATGAGGTGGGCGAAGCAACGTTGTTGGGACCGGAGTTGGTACGTATGACTACAGAAAAGATTCAAACGATCCGACAACGTATAAAAACCTCACAAGATCGACAAAAGAGTTATGCTGATCTTCATCGAAAGGACGTGGAATTTGATGTAGGAGATCATGTGTTCTTACGTGTTGCTCCATGGAAAGGAGTTACGAGATTTGGAAAGAGAGGAAAGCTAAATCCTCGATTCATCGGTCCATTTTTAATCCTCGATCGAGTAGGAACTGTGGCTTATAGACTCGCTTTACCGCCAAGTATGTCTCGTGTTCATAACGTTTTCCACATATCCATGTTACGCAAATATGTGGAAGACCCGAACCACATTATTGAGTTAGAACCGGACGAAATAGCGGAGGATTTGACGTATGAAGAAGTTCCTGTTCAAATCTTGGATAAGAAGGAACATATTCTACGCTCCAAGGTTATACCTCAAGTCAAAGTTTTGTGGAGAAACCACGATGTTGAGGAAATGACTTGGGAGTTAGAATCAGAAATGAAATCAAGGTATCCTTACCTCTTCGACATACCAGGTACGTACCCTAATTTCGAGGGCGAAATTTCATAAGAAGGGGAGGTTGTAAGACCCCAATTTTTATAAATAAAGATGAATTTTCTATAAATATCATTTTTGAATATTATGGAGTTAATTTGATATAATGTTATAGTTGTGGGTAATATTTATAAATTTTGCAAAGTAAGCAAGTTGTTATAAAATATTCGTTTGGTCGGAGAATATTCTTTTTGTCAGGGAATATTCGTACGACGGCACAATCATTGGTGGACCCCACAACGGAATTATTGTCGGATTGAGAAAACGACAGAATTATCTTTCTATAAAAATAACGGCTGAGGTGTTACCGTTAAAACCGTTAAAACTGTTGAACTACTCGGTAGTAAAAGTACAGTAATACGCGTGGTTGCATAGTAGCACACGGTATTGATTATTGATGCTTACGTGAGAAGTCACTCAGCTATACTCAATTATTGCTACAGTAATTGCTGCATCATATCTCTTAAATTATTGTCATAGTATCATCTGTATAATATGTTATATTATTGAGACGTTGTGGTAAGTTTGGTTATTTTATGGGGGGCCATATGTCATCATCTAAGAGTCTCTTCGTCAATAGTAATTACCGTCGTCAATAGTAATTACCGTCGTCAATAGTAATTACCGTCGTCAATAGTAATTACCGTCGTCAATAGTATTTACCTTGGTCAATAGTAATTACCTTCGTCAATAGTATTTACCTTGGTCAATAGTAATTACCTTCGTCAATAGTATTTACCTTGGTCAATAGTAATTACTTTCGTCAATAGTAGTTGTCCCTTCAATATTACCAAGAGTCATTTGACCCTTCGTTAAGACCAAGAGTCATTTGACCCTTCGTTAAGACCAAGAGCCACCCTCAGTTTTTCTATAAATAGAGGCCTAGGGCTTCATTATTTTTCACGAATTCATTCAAGCTATAGAGAGAGAAAGTATAGAGAGAATAAGAGAGAGAGAGAATAAAAGTATTCTGCTACATCACTTTTTCAATATCCAGTTCTTTTAAGGTAGGGAATATTATTTCTTTTATATTCATGAAGAGAACTTCTGTTATTCCATTCGTTATTATTCTGTTGGAATAACCAGTATACGCGGTCTACCCTATACTTGGTGACATTCTTCTATTATTCTGTTGGAACATCCTGTCTGTGTGTTTTACACCGGACCTGGTTCCGTTTATTATTCTGTTGGAACATCCTGTCTGTGTGTTTTACACCGGACCTGGTTCCGTTTTATTATTATTCTGTTGGAATATCCTGTCTGTGTGTTTTACACCGGACCTGGTTCCATTATTTATTATTCTGTCGGAATATCCTGTCTGTGCGTTTACGCCGGACCTGGTTCCATTATTTATTATTCTGTTGGAATAACCTGTCTGTGCGGTCTATCGCATGCATGGTGATTTCTTTTGTTATTCCATTCTTTATTATACTCAGTTGGTTAAGTTTTGACTTCTATACTCCATGAAATTTGTGGAATATCCTTGATAGTTGCGTTTCATCCAGTATCTTTTCAAGAAAATATTCTTCTAAGCATTCTTGAATTTTACTCCACAATGCAGTATCATGTTGACAATTTGGACGTTGTTAATTCCTGGATAAATTAATTCTTGAACTTGTTTTATTGAATTCTTATATCATTGTCATCATCCTCATGTTTATAAAATGTTGAAAGTCATCTGTGGCCTGTAGTGCATAGATGGACTTGGTATGATTATGACCAGGGATTATTCGGTATAATCATGACCGTAATGTTACAAATGATGTGGTAAAAGTCCTCATTGGCCCGTAGTGCATTGATGGACAGTTGTTGGCATGATCATGACCATTAATGAATACACGAATATCCTTGGCCGTAGTGCAGGGGTGATTCGATGATGTGGATTATTTTATTAAGCTGAGTCTCAGCGATCACAGTGTTGAAAAACTTTTTAAATCATAAAAGATAGTAGAGTTTATTTTCTACTTGACTCTTTTAATGGATTGCTTGTTCCGCTACAGTTAAACTTGATGTCTATTATATTTTATCAGTTTAACATTGTTGAAGGCTAATGATAATTTATTCTGCATTATCTTAGTCATAATATTTCTTACTGGGCTAGTTGAGCTCACCCTTTCTTTCACTGTTCTCTTCAGGAAATGAGAACGTAGCTGGGACAAGTCGGGGTACGGAGTGATGGTCCGAATGATAGTATTAGTTAGTAGTCCTCACTATTCTATGTAATGGTGTGTTAATAAATGTAATGAGGACTCCTTTTGAGTATGAATACTCTCTAGAAGATAATATCTGTATTCAAACTCACAGTTTATGTTTTGTCGTATTGTACACGACAGATGTATTAATCAGTTGTATTTGTATTCTGTACTATGTATCTGACGACCCAAGATGGGTGATGTATACCTAATTTTGGGGGCGTCACAATGTAGTTTGACAACTCAGAATGGATGTTGTATACCTATTTTGGGGGTGTCACAATTTCAATTTAAAATTTTATTAGTATAGTTTTTTAGCATTTTATTATTTATATAAATAATTTTCATATCATATTATTACTTAATTAATTTAATTGTGACGGACACAATTTTATTTTTCAAAAGTTCTGTTTAAAAGTTAAAACATCTTAAAATGGTTAATATGATTTTGAACCATAACCATATAGTTCCAATCCACACAACCCATATTAAAAATGATTAATATGGTTTTGAACTATAACCATATAGTTCCAATCCACACAACCCATATTAAAAATGGTTAATATGATTTTAGTTCTTAAATAGAACCGTAACCATATTTTAAAAACCAAAACCAACACATAACCATATTTTGCCAGGCCTATCGGGAGTCAAAGCTGGCTCATGCAAAAGACGTAAGTCGTTATAAGGCGGAGACGTTGAGAATAAGGGTGTAAATGAGCCGAGTTGAATTGATTATTTTAGAGTTGGTTCATAAAATTTATCGAGTATAAAATAAAGTTTGGTTGAAGCTCATTTAGCTATCGAGTCGAGTACGATTCCGAGTCGAACCGAGCAGTTTGAACTTTTCGAACGAATATGATCTGAGTATTAATAAAAAATTACAATTTAAAGAGGTTCGAGTAATTTATCGAACTTTAAAATGTGCTCATATTTGACTCATTTATATTTCGAGTCAAGCTTGAATCAAACTTTTAGTCGAGCGAGTACGAATCGAGTCCGAACTGTGTTTCTCATTTTACAGCCTTAGTTGAGAGCATGGAATGACTTATTTTAAAACAATTTATAAATTAAAATTTAAGATAATTTATAAATGATTAATTTTTTAATTCACTCAATACACAAATTTGTCTAGTTAATATTTATTAATATTTCACATGTTAATAAGAGTGTTGAAAAAAAAATTTAAAAATATAAACTATTTTACATTATGAGATAGACTTTAAAAAATGATTCCATTAAGATGATAAAGAAAATTTGAGATGTCTAATATATCACTAAATGTTGGTGACATTATGATGTGAAATAGAAATTGAAGGCTACTTATAATATTTAAAAAAAATAAAATTCTTACATATCCAAAATTACATAAATGCACCCCTAGAAAAGGATATTCTTAAACAACACCAACTTCACACACATTAGTCGATACTATTAAATATTTAATCTTTCCAATGAGATCTTTATGACTAACATCAACCTTCTTCATGTAATGATTATGCTAACATTTTCCTTCCATTTCAGTCAATAAGGATGTTTAATAAGTGATGTTTACCTATAATTCTCAACGATTCCACGTATTAATAAGTTTCACAATTATAATTTGAAATAAATTTATCACAATATATATAACAACACTCAAACTAGATATAACTTATAAGCTAATTTGACTAACTTATAAGTAATTACTAACAAATATTGGGAAAATTCATGAATTAAAAATAATTGAATTATATATGTATAGTAATTGAGAGGATTCATTTCCTGGAGTTGATGCTCTATTTATTCCTGGTGCTCAGTCCTTGTAACTTGAATCAAAATGTCTTCAGTTCATTGTGCCTAGCACCACTTGTAACAACTATTTTTTCTTTCTTTCTATTAGTTCATTCCATCAGACATGTTACAGATTTAAATAAATTATAACCAACGACACAATCTCTCTCTATTTGCTTGTCAATGTGCCTTTTATATTCTTTGCAATTCATTCATTTTATTTTTTCTTTTATGGTAGCAAGTTTTAGTTTCTCTCTTAGATTAATATCACCTGTTTTTGCGTCGTTTCAATCCTACTATTTTTTTTAAAAAGTAAGACTGAAATATATCATATTTTCAAGTTGTAAAAATAGAAAGAATTTTTTTTTTACTCGGTTGGTGTACTATATCCTTCTTGTGCATTGTAATAGTAATGACTTAACCAAAAACATACCCAAAAAAAAGTTCTATACAGAAGAAACTAGGAAGTGTTTTTTAGTCGTATTACAATAAATTTACCCACTTATGAGTCTTGTTACTTATAAAAATTATAAGAAAACTCCACTTATTATATTTATTTTTAAAAAAATATAATTAATAATTATTCAAATAACTGACAATTAAAAAGTAAACGTGTATATATATATATATATATATATATATATATATATAAGGATTACTATCCTTGCAATCTAAAATCTAAATAAGCAAAGTTAGGCCCACATCTAATACCCTTGATTCGATTACCATGAAATTAACTTCATAATAAGTTGATTAATTATTCAATACAGTGTTAACATACAGAGAGAGATCACCCCTCATCTCCGTGTCGATACTGTATTGGTCAATAAACTAAAGTTAGTTTCATGTTAACCACTTTCCACCTTGCTTAACCACTTCCCACCTTGCCAAACAGACCAGAAAAAGGCATTAAGTTAAGAATAATGCTACAGACACGAAATATTTTATAAATATTTTACAAACGGCTGATGCGACATTATCGACCTCAATTTTTTATGTGGGGTCGAATACTACATTAAAGTAATTTGTTGATTAATATGCTGAGGTGGAGTATGTCACATCAATAATTTATAAAATATTTGTACAATAATTTATGCCTGTAGTATTTTAAGTTAAACTTAACCTTAATTCACTACACGATTAATAGGGAAGTTCTATTTTATATGAATTTTTGATATTTTTAGGTAGTTTATTTTTTTTATAATAGAAAATTATCTGGAAATATTAAAAACAGGTCTGGAAATATCAGTTTGCGATTAATATTCTGATTAACTGTTGTTTCCTGTATGTATATATAATGCGCTGGGTATCGTTTCCTTTCTTTTTATGTTTATAACCTAGTCCAACAATTAAAATTCCATCAATCCAGCTATTCTTCGTATTTCTCTACTCTTCATATAGCTCGCTAAAATGGCTGATGCTTACTGGAGGTACGGCGACGGCAGGCAACCCGCTCTTCCCCCTCTTGTCGGAAAACGCCCTCGTTCTGACTATGGTAAATTCTCTATCTGGATATTTTTCTTTAGTGGAGAAACTAGGGTTCCAAATTTCCAATTGACAATTTTATATTTCTTATGGTGTTGTGAGGAGCTATTATTAGGTAAGCTAGGGTTTTACGGGAATTAGACAGGTCATTTAGAAAATTTGAATTCTAATTAGAATATTTTTAGTACAATCAAGGTCTAATTAAAGCTATCGTCTTTGTAGGTAGCTATTGATTTTTAATGTATAAAAACTTACTTGTTGCGTCTTATTTTTGTATGTATACATGTGGATCTCATTTTTATATTTTTTGCTATCAAGTCAAGAATACACTTTTCATGGCAATATTTTTCACCTTCCTCTTTTGATTTTTTTGGCAGCATGTTTAATGGTTATGACTTGTTATTGTATTTCCAATAACTAGCCAGGATGAAGATCATTTTTCAAAAGTACTTCATACGCTATGGGTATAGCATAATACTTCTTATTGGTGGATAAATTTGGGCTTTGGATCTGTTTCTTTTACCTGCATTGCTAGGAACTTTTATGTGGGATGTTTGTGAAAGAGAGTAACAATTGAAGAATGAAGTTGAAGTACAACTTTTGATATCAAGGAAGTCTTATAGATTAACTGGTGTCTGATACAACTGTTTTAATTTGAGGAGCTGAGGTTTATCATAACAAAACAAATCAAAAAATTAACGAGTATAAAAGTATTAAAACACTCATCCTATCCCATTGAAGAATATGAATAGGACAGTGCTATTCAGGTTGATAATAATCTAATAGACGTGGTTCGTGTTACAGATACGTATCTTTGATTTGTATTTATATTTATGCATTTTGTGCTCAATAGTTTTTACTTTTTCTTTCCTATTGATTATTTTTGTTTAATATAATGGAAAAATAGGTTCGCGGCCTTCGGGCTAAATTCAGCCACAACTAATAAATTTTCATGGTGGGTTGTTACTTTTTCTTGCTGTTGGGTAGGACTTGATTTATAGTTGCTATAGCTGTTTAACATTGTATGATGATATCTTTGGCAGCACGTTACTAATTTCATGTATGTATGCATTTACATTCATGTTTGGATATCTGTTTAGATTCCATGCTATAACCTGAATTGTAACACATTTAACCTCTCGAGTGGCTGCTATGCATTTGGTTAAAGAATCAGTTTTGGGTCTTGTTTATATATGAGCTACGGAGCAAAGGTACGGGTGTGGGGATATGGGTGCGCACGGGGATACGGGGTTCGTAAATCTTAAAATATGTGGATGCAATGCATCACATGTTTAATTATCTAATACTGATACATATGTATATTTATATATTTAGGCTTTTCAAGGAAAAAGTTGAATTATCTAAAGTTCAGGGACTTATTTGTTAGTGTATAAATTCTGACTTGGGGACTATATACTAAAATTGTACAAAACTATGAGGACTTGACTACAGTTTGGCTAATTAATTAAAGATAGGGTTCTGTCCGTTCACATATCCACACAACATTGGCATCACGCTACTAGGAGAAAAGAGAGAAGAGAGGAGAAACAAAAAGAGAAGAGAAAGATTGATTGAGAAGGGATCGATGTCGACAGCCACCAAAGTCGCAAGGATCGATGGAAGGAAAAGTGATCAACCGTTGTAGCAATCAACAACAGAAAGTATCCTTTCTTATCCTCTTCTCCTTCTTCTTCTTTCCTTTTTAGTTGTCTCTATCTCTCTAACTGGAAAAGAAAAACCCTAAGACGCCTAAGCCGTGAATACCATAATAAATTTTGGGGATACGACAATAGCCGCACCCCGTACGCACCCGGAGGTGCCCCCCCTCCCTTCCTAGTATATGAGCTTTTGAACTTAGTGGATGTACTATATAACCTATTGACATAAACTTCATGATTGTAACTCTTTTGTTACTTTATTTGGGTTCTTTTTATTCTTAATTATTTGGTTACAATGTCGTTGTGTGTTGTTTGGTGGGTTTGGGTATTTGTATTTTTTTTGGGGTTAGGGTTGTAATTTCAGCGATGGTCTTAGGTCTGCATATGCTTTCATATGTTTCTCTCTGTCAAACTCATTTTCTTTTGACAAATAACAAACATGGATGATTATTGAATCATTCAAATAAATTCTTACTTTAAGTATATCATTCTTTCTCTTGGGGCTCCAGATTTCGCACTCCCTCTCTCTCTATACATGTATACTTATACATACTTCTTGTGCAATAAATAGAGTTGTTCCATAGGATTTTCTTATTTGGAATGTCTCATTCATTTATAATAGATGTATTTTTGGATGTGGTTGTGATGGACTCCACGACACGATTGCATGAGGTGGTCGTCGCCCGGATCGTTTCTATCACAGTTTAGAGAGTGGTACTCTCTCGACACCTCAACCCAACGTCTATATTGAGACGAGAACCTTGGTACAATCGATCAAACAATGAAATCTGCGTTGAATGGAATACCAACGATGCCTAAATCCCGTGCTTATATTGAAACATGAACTTCGACACAATCAACGATTGATGCGGTAGAAGATGCCACACACAACTATGAATTGTTGTATGATAAGTCAAATTAAATCTCAAACAACTAAGAAATTAGCGTAGAAATTTTTCAAAAAATCAAAAGTAGAGAATAATTCTCACAAGAGTTTATCTTGAATGATCAATAATGTCTTGCATACATAAGCCTTTAATAGTAATATTTGAAACCCTATAAATCCTAAAAGGAATCAATAAGTGTTTTGGAATCAAATATCTAACTAAAAGTATCCTAATTACATTAGAATTCTTAAAATATGCTAAAAAGTCCTAATTTAGAAAGTAAATTCGCATCCAATTTGCCAAAATCGCGGAAAGAAACCAATTGGAAATCGATGACTTCGCCGGGGCGAATCCAAATGAACTGCAGGAATCCGCTGGGGCAGATTTGGCGCCAAGACGAATTCGGATAGAGAAGAAAGGGCTGGGGCAAATTCAATGTTTCTAGGGCGCATTTGGACAGAGAGGAATCCGCCGGGGCGAATTCAATAAGCCTTGGGAATTGTGAATTTTTCCAATCTTGAATTCTGTGGCTTGTATTTGATCGATCTGAAATGCAATCTTGAACCATGTTGATGTACTTGGGCATAATTTCTTCCTCCTTGGACCAAGTAACCATGCCATTCTCATTCCACATGTTGTCGCGTGATATATTGTAAGCTCCTATCCATGCAATGTACACGACACCAATTAACTTGAACTCTAATGTAAGCATCCATCCTCGTGTTGAATTCAGTCCAACTACTCACAACCATTCTTTGAATCCTTGGAACTTGAGTTGAGTCGTCGTTGTTCGATGCGAGCCCGATCAAGATTGTATCATTCCCCTCTTCTTGAAAAAGATTTGTCCTCAAATCCGACATCTACTCTGCTTGGAAAGGAACTAACCACAAACCTGTTCCTACACAAAAGCAGACCAAGTCAGTAGCAACAAACGAATCATAATCCCAAAATTCAACTTGCAAATAACATATATGAGCAATATCAACAATGCAAACAAAATTATCAGAATGATGAAAAGAATCATCCAAAACTCCAACTCCCTCCAAGAATATAGCAACACAATGTCCTTCCACTCGTAGACCAGTTACTTCCCAAATACTAATTTATTATCTACTAAAATAAACTTGAATGCAATGCAAATAAGAATATGAAAAGTTCAATCTCTTCCTGGATCAAATATCAGTATGAAGAATTCTTCACGCAACATAGCCATCCATTTACGAATTCCCGGATCAAAAATCAATATGATAATCTTGATCATTCGCAAACGAAACCACGTCAATGATCCTGGGTCAAATGTCAATTTTTGAAACTCATCACGTCGCACAAGCCCATACACCTGAATTCATGGATTAAACACAAAATAAAACAAATCAACAAGCCCCTTTTGTCTAATCACCAAGTAATCAAAAAATGAAAAATCACATGCATAGCCTACTAGAACAATATTCAAAACACTTTCCTGTAGATTCTCAATGCATGGATCGAATTGAATTGCACAATCCACGATTCCCTCGATAAATCACATAATAGCACCAATGGAATAAAAAGGTCACAATCACAAGTTGAAAATTCAATAGCATATCGACGATAATCACTAACAAACTCAACACATGCTAAAGAATTTTCGAAAGTGTTGACAAAAATCGAAATATCATCAAAATAGAGAATAACAAATTTTCCCATGAAATAATGTAAAATATGATTCAACAATCTCATAAAAGTATGCAATGCCTTAGTTAATTCAAGTCTAACTAAACATGCAAATAACTCATTTCAATCCATCTTGATAATAAACACTTCTCGAATCAAAACCATATGATAGCAATTCATGTAAGGAAAATTTCTCGAACGGACAAGCATGAACACTATCATTGTCAACTAACGACAAATCATGTAAAGATTGACTAGCATGAAACCCTAATTCAACACATGGATAAGAAAACCTAGAATGAATTTCATGTAAGTGAGCACATCGAAAACGAGAAAACACATCATGATCATAAACTAACTCAACCAATATCAAGTATATACCATAGTTTATGATAAAGACGATTCTACCCTCAAAATAGCTAAACACAAATTTCACAATGGAAGAATGCAAAACATGTTTTAAATAACTCATGAACACGCTAGATGCATCAGTTAATCTAACAAAAATAACTAACCATCTATACAAGTCGCATGTTAAAACAATTTTCCATTTATCACTTTTTCTCATACTAAATTGATTAGGCATTGTCATCACATGATCATTACATCTTGATTTACACAAGTATTATGCAATTTATCAAACATACTATCTAAACAAAAAAAAGAATATTGATACTTGTTTACCAATTCAAAATCGATGCACAAACTCGTCGTCTTAGCCTCCGTAGATACTATGATTTCATAATTAACACACGAACTCATGTCTTCTTTCACGATATCCACTTCAACCAACTCTCTAACCCGACTCTGTAACTCCGTCCTCTCCCCGGGAATACTATCAGCTGATCGGTACGGAATGATAGTTCTAGGTACATCATCAACAACCTGTACAAGAGAAAACAGAACTAGACAAAGAAGAGTTATTCTTGTTAGTATTCGAAAGCGTCGTCTAGTACGAATGTACAGTCATTGGCTTTTTAAAATACAAATCGCTTTTCAAAATACAAATCACTTTCCAACTGACTCTCTTTTTCATAGTCACATATTTCTTCTCTATCTTCTGTATGCTCACCCTCGTTTCTTTTCAAACTCATTTTTTTCAAACTCTATTTTCTTTTCCCTATCATTCTTTTCAATTTTTTCTTTTGCAATATCAATCTTTTGATTAATTTATTTTTGTCAATTATTTTCACATGTATTTTCTTTTACAAACTCATCTTCTTGATCACTTTTTTTCGAATGTTCACCAGCTTGCTTTTGATCATGGATATCATCGTGAACTCCAGAACTCAATAGCTCTCCTTGGACTGCGTAATCAATTATATCTTCTTCCTCTCGGATGAACTTGTTCCTTTTGCGCCTTAGAAGTATTTTGTTGTTGCATCCAACAATCCTCCGATCCCTTGCGACATGCTTCCATGATGTCTTCTTTTATGTTCTTAGATGCCTTAGGAATGTCTTGTGGCTGCCTCCAACGCGAATCTTCCTTGTTTACATGTCGGCAAACCATACTATCATCTTCTAATGTTGATCACCTTGAAGGTTAATCTACATGTCTTTGAGATGTATACTTCGCTCTCCTATTTCGATATACTAGAGCAAACCGCTTTCTCATTGTTGTTTTAATTCTGCCTATATCTTGATCGTACGCTCTCCACATCTTTTGCTAAACTCCTATCATATAATTGCATGATCGGAGAACTCTTGAATTGCCCATCTAACCTTCCTCCGCTCGGAGTAATCATGATAGTCAAACTCTCGCTCTATTTTTCTCTCCATTTTAGACGTCTCTGTATCAATATTACCTTGGAAAGTATTCCTTTGAGACCCATAAAAACTTTCATAATTGTAATCATACATGTTTGCTGCAAAACTTAGTAGATAAAAATTTTCTTCACACACTCCCTTACGTGTTTCACTCAAACAATGATGATTCTCTCGTGTATACACTCAATTTGGCTTTTACCCTCTAATAAACTCACAATCTTGCCTTTTACCTTTAAATATTCTCTCTAATAGGTTCTTTTCGAATTTACCTAGCAAAATTCTCGGTTTGAGTAATCGATTCAAAAATAACTTATCACGAAACAAAATATAGAAGGTATGAATTCCAATGATAGCATGTAATCGACAAAAATTTTAAAATTCTGAAAATTTTCTACTCTTTAATTTTTTTACTTGATATATATTTCGACATAAAATTAAAGATAAGTAATTCGCTAGAAAATCTTAGCTTTGATACTAAATGATGGACTCCACAACACGTTTGTGTGAGATGGTCGTCGCCCGGATCGTTTCTAGCACAGTTGATAGAGTGGTATTCTCTCAACACCTCAACTAAACGTTTATATTGAGACGAGAATTTTGGTACAATTGATCAAGCAATGAAATATGCGTTGAATGAAACACCAACGACGCTTAAACCCAATGTTTATATTGAAACAGGAACCTCGGAACAATTGACGATTGATGCGGTAGAAGGCGCTACACACAACTATGAATTGTTGTATGATAAGTCAAATTGAATATCAAAGAACAACTAAGAAATTAGCTTAAGAATTCTTCAAAGAACCAAAAGTAGAGAATAATTCTCACAAAAGTTGATAAACTGAATATTATTGAATGATAAGTAATGTCTTACATCCACAAGTCTTTAATAGTAATATTTGAAACCCTAGAAATCCTAAAAGTAAAATAAGTGTTTTGGAATCAAATCTCTAACTAAAAGTGTCCTAATTATATTAGAATCCTGAAAATATGCTAAAAAGTCCTAATTTAGAAAGTAAATCCGCGTCCAATTTGCCAAAAAAGCGGGAAAGAAACCAACTGGAAATGGATGACTTCGCCGGGAATCCAAATGAACTGCAGGAATCTGCCAGGGCAGATTTGGCGCCGGGACAAATCCGGATAGAAAGAAAAGGATTGGGGCGGATTCAATGTCCGCTGGGTTTCATTTGGACAGAGAAGAATTCGTTGGGGCGGATTCAATAAGCCTTTGGAATCCGCCCCATGGTTTTTTCCAATCTTGAATTTTGCTTTCGTGGCTTGTATCGGATTGATCTGAAATGCAACTTTAAACCATGTTGATGTACTCGGGCATAATTTCTTCCTACTTGGACAACCATGTCATTCTCATTACACATGTTGTCGCGTGATAGATTGTAAACTCCTATCCATGCAATGTACACGACACTGATTGACTTGAACTCCAATGTAAGCATCCTCATGTTGAATTCAATCCAACTACTCGCAACCATTCTTTCAACCCTTGGAACTTGAGTTGAGTCGTTGTTGTCCGATGTGAGCCCGGTCAGGATTGTATCAGGTTGTTATCTCATTCATTCTACGGACACATATAACCATCAATTTCTTAATGTTTTTATTATTATGGTAAAAGTCAAATGGAGATACGACTCAGGCTTGTGTGGAGTTATAAATGTTGAGTTGGCAGCATTATAATGGCTTAACATACACTTTTACTTCAGACTCGGGATTATCCTATTTATTGCAAGAGTGTGTTTGCATGAGGTAATTGTGTGGCGATTGTTAACTGGTATAGGATTTATAGATAATCTATTTAGATTAATAGAGAATAGAAATGTAATGGGGAAAGTTAACCTCTCACCAGATGTTGGAGGTTAGCCATGTCCCACTTTTTAAGGGAAATCCCTAGTATGATATAATAAGTATTGCAGTTAAGTTAGGGGTATTTTATTTAGTTCGATAACGCTTTCATTTTCTACCCTACTGTTGCCCTGGCAACAATCAATTTGGATGCAGTCCAACATAGTTCAATATGCTTGGCACATGTGCTCCGTCACTACCCATTTCTCATCTGACTTCATACCCGCCACCTGACATGACAACTCCTTTCCCACCTATTCATTCCACCTCATCCTCATTCCTAAAAGGTAACGTAGTTCTCCAAAACTACATCCAAATTCTTAAACCAACCCTCTTGCCCTTCCGATTCAAATGTCAATCTTTTAATTTAACAAAACCTCGGCATCATCATCATATCTGCTTTTCTTCCCTTTGGGTCGCGAACTAGAAGTAATAGGAACGGTCGAGCTTCATGACAGCCTTTTATTTCGTTTGAAGACCACTGAATCTTATCGGCAATTCTTGTGAGGTCAGCAACGATATATCGCCCTGCCGTAGCTGGATCACGGATAAATCACAGTTCTCTATGCTGTAAATTAAAGGGTAATTTTAGAACAATAACAGAGTTTCTGGAGTTTTCACATCCAATCTTGGGAACAGTCGGGTGGTTTGTCCCTAAATCTGTAATAGTTCGTATCGTCTCCTCTTCCAGTGTGTTGATATCTGAAAAAAAAAATTGAGAGAGGAATTTGAAACAGTCTGATATGGGAACGAAGAGGAAGAGAAGTGTCAAGGGTTGACTGTTTCAAAATTGTCTTCAACACAATTATGGAATTTGAACTAGACTACTTTTACCCAATTAGGTAAGTGCTATTTGTTCTAAAGTAACATGGGGATATGCTGGCATGACTAACCTCCAACAAGTGACAGGTAGGTTAGCTTTCCTCAAAATTATATACAAGTGTTGGACGGAAGTTAAAAATCCAAATCTTCAATCGTATCCATTGGGTGATTCATCCCTAGCTATACCTTTAGCATTAGTGACCAAAGGGGCTAAAGGGAATATTTAACACCAAAATCCCCATCGATGTAAACCCATTCTAAAGCATACAAGTGCTGATTTCTCTCATGTACACGCGCTTTTTTCATTGATCTATTATCTGAAACAAATTTTGACGTCTCTTTAATATATGTATGTCACATAATATATACATTTTGGAGGCACGACTACCTCATTTTCATGTAATAAAGTCTACTTATTCTCTTCCCTATCCTACTCTGGAGGCACGACTACCTCATTTCACATTGTGTCCCTGGGAGGCAGAGTAATACATTAGGCTGTGTTTTTTATCTGACAAACATTCTGATCAGTTTCAGTGATCACCACTTTGAATCCATGTGAAGAAAGAACATAGTTGATAGGTCAGTGGTAGATAATTAACCACCCACAAGGGGGAATTGGATGGATTAATTCCTTTGTCTGAATTCCTCCCTTGCTTTTGATATATTGGAATTTTCCTTGGGAAGAAAATATTAATAACTAGGGGAATGAGGCACAATTAGTAATATTAGTAGATGTGCTACTCACTTGGTGCACACCTTGTAGGCTTGTAGCGTTTTGGTGTATCTGTTACACTCTTTCTTGCTTTCTTTTGTTTATAGAAGATGTTGATATGGTTAATAACTTAATATCTTGCAAATTTTTTTTGGTGAACATGTTACATTCGGTCTTGTTTTCTTTTGTTTATAGAAGATGCTCATATGGTTAATATTTTAATATTTTGCAATTTTTTTTTATATATTAATTTGTGCCTTACTCTGTAGATGTTCCTGGTGGCCACGAGTTGCCCGGCTATTATGGCCGTGATGATGAAAGAGGAGCACACCGTGTCATTAGAGATTCTGACTCCATTGGAGCATCATATGACCGTTACCTTCGTGGCGCGGTATTTATTTATTATTCGTGTTTCTAGTTTACAGTCCCATCTTCATTACCTTAGATATTATTGTTTGTGTAGTTCTAACATACTGGTTTATTTACCAGCAACTCAACCCTTATGGTGGAGGTGAGTCTGCTAGACCAATTAGTAGTGGACTAAGTGGTCGTCCAGTTGATGATCCCCGCATTATGGGAATTGGGGGGTCAGACCCAGCAGTGTCTGCAAAAAGCCGGGCACTGGGGGTGGGAGGTGGAAGACCTGAGCTTTCTCTACCTCCGGATGCTAGTAGCACGCTGTTTGTGGAAGGTTTGCCTGCAAATTGTTCTCGCAGAGAAGTAGCTCGTATCCTTTATGACTTCTATATTTTTCAGTGATTGGTTTCGTTTCTTTCTAATATAAACTATGATCCTTCGATTCTTATTTTCACTTTTTTTAACCCCTTATTAGATGTTCTGTTCCTTAACTTGGGTTTGCAGATATATTTCGTCCTTTTGTAGGCTACAAAGAAGTGAGACTTGTGACCAAGGAATCAAGACATGTAAGAGCTTATAAATGCATCAATTTACTATACCATATTTCGTCAAAATGATTAATATGGCTATAAATTTCTGCAGTCAGGGGGTGATCCATTGGTGCTCTGTTTTGTTGATTTTCTGAGTCCAGCTCATGCGGCCACTGCAATGGATGCATTACAAGGTGAGCTTAATATCCACATCCCTTGAGCTTTAAGCGACATAATACTTAATGGTTACATGTGTATTGCTTATGTGACCTGCCACTTAGGTCCTCTACAGTTAGTTATATGAAGGTAGTGAGAAGGGCACGAAGTTCAATATTTGGTTGTGTAGTAACAAAATGAAGCGTAGGATAATTGTTGTCATTTTTCTTGGAAGTTATAGGCTTCTTCCCGCTCTTTTGCTAGCCTGCTGGCAAATTTTCAGCGCAGTATTTGGCCCTTCCTTTTTAGCTGCACCTATATGTTTAAGGATATTTGAAAAGTAATATCACAATTCACAGCATTCAAGTATCTACTATATGCACATGTATGTATGTGTAGGTGAATTCTTCATGTGCACTTAGGAATGCATAAGTTTTTTATAAAGACTTCCTAAAATATTTAGGATATTCAGTGTGATAACTATTGGACTCTCATGTGCGTATGATACTAGAACAATGCATTAAATTGCATATAAAAATTGGAATTACCATATGGATAAACACAATTTTTTAACTTAAAAAAACGCGTAGTCTTGAAATGCTTTGTGGGCACGTTCATTACACTACTAAATATACTGACTGACTGAGTTGATATATTTGGTTAATCGTACTTCATTTGATTACTATCCCCACAAACAGAAATTGTTGAAGTATTCTAATCTACCAAATCTGTGATTATGGGAAAGATCATTGATTTATGAAATATTGCAATATTAATATCTTGTCTTTGCATTTATACTTAATAAGTTACAAGTCTGCAAAGTCTCCTCCAACATAAAGATATCTTGCACATGGTATACCTCGTTATACTCCATTTTTTCGCTTGAGGGCTATCAGAGGCAGATGTGGCCTTCCCTTTATCCAGAGTCTGATGGGAGATTGATCTACGGGGAACTTTGTTGAAGCGAAAACAAATAAAGTTTATTGAAGCAATCATTATTGGTATGCTTTGTGGAGAAAAAGAAAATTTAATTAATGATGTAATCTTCATCAACCTAATATGTTATTATGGGAAAGATAATTAATTTATCAAATATAAAAATATTAATATCTTGTGTTCGACATTTATATCCTTTGTAGCTGTAAGTCTCAACTTAAAGATGTCTTGCACATGGTCTACCTCTTAGAGGACTTTCTGGGACAGCTGTGGCCAGCTTTCCCTTTATCCACACTATGATGGTAGATAAATCTTTGGGGACCTATGTTGAAGCAAAAATACATAAAGTATTAAAACAAATATTATTCATATATTATGGAGATTTTTTTATTGACTCTGTTTTTGTTGCTTTCAGCAGCCAAAAATTTTGCGTAAACTTTAAAATTTGAATATCAGATGTCATGGCTAATATCTTTCTAATGAGAAAGGCGCAACTTCTTATACTAATTTTTTTTAGCAAGAGATTCAACTTTGAGAGCTTGGAAAAAGAATTTCCCTCCCCTAATACCACCTGTTATTAAAAAAAGGACATGGGCTAAAGAGGCTGTTCTAATTGCCTGTCAAAAAGGGTCCATTTGGCTTTTATTTTCCGTGCCTTGCTGGAATTAGATGATTGATTAATGTGAATCTACAAAGAGGAGACACTGCTTTACCTTAGTTTCCTGCTTTGGTAGAGAACTAACATGCTTACGGTTTGGAACATCGATCAGTGATGAATGCAAGGGTTTTGATTGAATTATCTAACAGGCATGTCTGCCTGCCCTAAGCCTGTGGTCCCACTATTATGGCTCATCAGGAAGCCATAATTAACAAGTAGTACGAGTGAGTTTGTGTTTACGTTGAAGTGATAATTGCACCTCTAGTGACCTTGTTTTGCTGATGACCCTTGTTCGCCATTAAAATCGTGTCTAGTTTCGACTTTCGCGGCGTAAAAATAGTCAAATTCGATTTTGCAGGTTATAGATTCGACGAGCATGACCGTGACTCGGTCAATTTAAGGCTGCAATTTGCTCGCTATCCTGGTGCAAGGTCAGGTGGCGGGCATCGTGGAAAGCGTTGAATTATGCAGTTTGACAGGTGACAAATGCTATATCCCCCACATGTTCGACCCTTTACTATTGATGCCCATTAGGTTTTCTTTTTCTGAAACCAGAATTATGGAACAATAGCTCGAACTAAATTGTGAAACGACGTTTCTCTGTAGGCCCACTCGAGTCGGGAAATTTACAATTGTAAGGGACATAACGACCCCGATCCTGCGAATTACGTCTCTTCCTCTCGCTTTGAGGCACTTTTGTTAGGACCGGTGTGTTCGGGTGGGTTAATGATATTTGAGGAACGACTGCCCTGTTCAAATGGTGTTATTTTCCATGTCTTCAGTTCTATCTCATACATTATTAGACTACAGTGGTGTTAAATTTTATTAGCGAATGTTATTGTGATGTGCATGGAATTTAGGTATCTTTGGTTTTATCTATTAGTAATTAAGTACCAACCGCACCGATGGTACTATAATGTGATTCCAGTTTATTTCACTCTTCAGTTATATTTTGAAACTTTTGAAGTTTTTGAAATCAATTTGAACATCGGCTATTATTCTGAGTTTGACTTAACACATGGTAGGTAACTATTATTGCCCTTTTATTTTATACCATATTCCATAATTTTATTTTTTGTAGTTTCCCTAAATGAGAATTAGGTAAGTAATGGCCACATGGTAGTCATCAGTATCTTCAAATTGAGTGTATTTTTTAGCCAATAAATTGTAAATTGGGTCAATTTTAGCAAAACCTTTGCTGTATAAATTCTCAACCTCAGCTTTATACCTGTAGTTTGATGAGGTATACTTAAATGTACATAAGAAATTTCTGCGAAGCATCTTTCCTTTCATCATACGGTATAATATATCGGTCTAGAAATAATTATCATTTGTTGTAGCCATGTGTGCAATCTATGCCTTATGTTTAGATGCCTGCTATTTTATTGTTGTACTCACTATTGTGGAGAAGTTCTTAGAGGCTGTTCAAAGCCGGGATAAAAAATGTCAAATTCTGCTTTATTGCTGCTTGAGGTGGTTCTAATTAATCAGAAACGGAATGGGAAAATACAGAATCGTAAAAAGAAGATTAATTAAGTGAGCTGGATCGAGTCTCTTCTTTAACCTCGTCTGCATTCTTAGTTTGGAGGGATACAATGTATCTTGTTCCTTTTAGAACCGGGAAGGTCTTCTCAGCTGGTGATAATGTATTAGTATTCCTAAAGCTGTTTGACCTTCCAGCTAACGAGAGTTGTGTCTTTCTGGATGTCGAGCACTATTTTCATTTTTCAACATACCCGAAAGATGGACTATCAAAAGCTTTTATTTTAAACTTTAGAGCTCCTAAGCTGAGGCGTGTAAACTATTATGGGAAAAAAGAGGAGTACACCTTAAAGTTTTGTGAGGGTGGTGGAAGGTCGGTCTATTGTGAAATTGTTGTGCCTGCAGAAGACGGACAACATCGTTGTACTAGTGCACCTAAAATGTTCAGGTGCTATCTGTGCATGTTCTTATGCAGTTTGAAAACACACAAGAAGAAAAAATTGATATTTTAGCGAGTTTACAGATAATAACAAATCCTTGTTTTAGGTTTATTAGAACACAAATTCTGGCTGATGTGGAATACTGGGATATGGCTGGAGTGTTTTGTGTTCCCTAAGACTCGGTTGAGCCAAGTCTAACACTTGAACATTTTGTTTGCTTTTCATTTGATTTCATGTTCATTTTTACTGTACAAGAGTTTGATTTCTTGCCAATGATCATTTGGTGGAGAAGGATGATTATGTAATTGTATTATTATTTTAAAATAGTTTTTTTGGATTTCTGGAATTTACTCTGGAATCTGGATGCTTGGTACAAAATGGCTTACAAATTCTCTGAGGAAATTATTTTGATGAGCTTTCACATTAACTTCGGGTGTTTAATTCTTAAATTCCGGCAGGCTTAATTTTACTGTTAATTGATCTATTTTTATGTTTGGTCTTTTTTTTTAATCCAAAAATTGTTCTCGACTATACTTGAGAGTCGAATGTGTTTCAACCAAGTTGCCGATCCGGAGTATTTAGTAATCAATAACGACTGTCTGCTAATTTATTTAGTAGTAATAAATAAATTATGTGGAGTATTTTATTAGCATTGAAAAATAAGGTTTACAAATAATAGTTATTGTATAAAAATATATCCAAACCAAACCAAAATTGTATGCATCTAATTACAAATAATCTTATAAATTATGATTTTCATGATTATTTAGAGCTAAAGTAAACTTCAAATAGGTACACCATATATTCAATTAGTAATAAAGTAACTTCTGTTGTACATAGTTAAAACCTATAAGTTAATTTTATATTTCAACAAATTTAAAAATTTATCTTCATCTCTATTACATAGAGTTTTATTTGGCAAAAACTCTGTTCTAAGAATTTTATTTTTATTAATAACAAAATGTCATTTGTCATCGCAATTTTATTTTATTTTATTTTATCACTAATAATGAAACACTTGAAAATTTAGAGGTAAATGTGTGTGTGTTCTGAAAGTTTAGTAAACTTTGTTGACTAGCCAGCCACTCTACTAGTCTGGTTGATGAGCAATTGATTGCCATTGCCTGATTAATATGCAAGTTTTATTAAGTGCCACTGCAATGATGCCTCCTCATTATGCCGTCAGCTACAGCGGTTGGATATTGATATTTGTAGGATTCGTTGTTTTTAGGTAATGCCCATGTCATTTTCTGGTGGTCTTGATGCTGAAATTGCCTTCATGTGGATTTTTGTTTGTCATTGGCCTGCAATCAAGGAACATGGAGCTGCTTAAGCGGTGAGGTGGGAGGTGTCCCTTGGCTCATCATCCAACTGCTAAAGGATTGCCGTTGATGGCAGCCTGAGCCTGATTTTTATCTAAAATCATAAGTTCAGCTCAGCTGTAGCTATTCAGGTTCCTCTGTAAATATATCTTCCAAGGATCCTTTGCTTTTCTTTCTTTTGATCTACTGCATGAAGTTCCTCTCATTGACCTTTTTATGTTTATGGATTTAGGAGCATTCATGGATATGTACAAAATGATTAATGCCTTGAACATAATAAGTGTGTTTATAATTGGATGTTTAACGGTGTCCAATAATCTGTTGTTTGTTGTACTGTATGCTTCCTTGTATATATGTTTTGGTGTATATAATACTTCATCCATTTCATAAAAAGAAAAGAAAAGAGAGTATTATTTATTATAAATATTTAAGGAAATAATAAGTTGTTAGTTTAATAATGGTGTTATGACGATAAAATTATGATGATAAACTCGAGTATAACGCGATAATATTATGTGCAATAATTTTTTAATTTTTTTATTATTAACAAATATTACTCTTTTTTAAAACAAAAGGAATATAATAATCAAGATCCATGAACCTTTCTTATCAGAAGAATAATGAGGCACAAAAATTTAGGTAGATCTAAAATACACTCCATTTCAATCACTAAGAAAAAAAAAAAAAAACCAATCATAGTCCTTACCAAGTTTTTTTTTCCTTTGACCTCTCTATTTGGTCTTTTCCCCTCCCCATTTCAAAGAATAGGACCCTTCGCATAAATAGAATAAAATTTCCATTGAGATTCATTCAAAATAAGAAGACTGTTCGTGAAGCACATTCAAATGAGCTAGTATCTTTGCAGCCATGGATTTCATAGCAGTACTTCCTCTTTGAGTGATGTCAACCAATGGCATCTGAGCTGATGCCCCATACTGTTGTTTGAATTCAAACAGTCTAAATATCCTCTCTAGAGCCTTCAGTGCTTTGTCCTGCAATCTGGAGGAAGACGAGCTCAATAATTTTATTATCGGAGCAATGACATTCGCTTCAGAAAGAACCTTACTACCACTCTGTAGTCGTTCACCTTCAATCAGTGTCAAAAGTGCATCCAAAGAAGCCTCACAGGCTCCAATATCGGGCTCTAGTATCACTCCCGCTAGGGGTCTGATAGCATCAGCCTCCAGAAGGCAAAATGAAGACTCAACTGCACAAATGCCTAGATGTACAGGGCACCGGGATTCAGGTGAGGCGAAGCAATGCCCAAAAACCCCAAACTTCTTTACTGGCCTACTCAATCCAGTGGAACTCTCTGAAAACTGCTTAAGTGAAATGGCTACATTTTGTTTTGTCAAAGCAGTTCCAGAAAATAGCAATTTAACCAGGATGGGAATAATGCCAGTTTCAGCTACTTTCTTCTGCCATTGCAGATTTCTTGGGACAGTGAAACGACATAGAGCTCCAGCAGCATTCTCGATGAGCTCTCTTTTGGAAGTATTGCTGTTTGCACTGACCAAATAAGAAAAATGACTTCAACTGCCCCATAATCCAGAAGCTGCTGAGTTATCTGAAAATCATTGGGAAGGTTAGAGATAATAGCCATGGAATCAACAATCTCTTCCATGTTCTTAGATGTTTTGATGATTCTCAGCAGAGTCTCAATACACCTCTGGCCCACATGATCCACAAAAGTGCTATCATCGCAGTCTTCTGTCAAGCAACAAAACAGCTTCACAGCATTTGCTCGTATCACATGGTTGTCAAGTTCAAACAACTGAACTAATACTTGAACCACAGAGAGCTGGTGAATAGTTGTAGGCAATAAAGTTAGAAGCCAGGTTTGCTAGTAAAAAAAAAGAATAAGGAGAGCCAATCAAGAGAACTCAATAAGTTTAAGTTTTGGTTATGTTAACTACAGCGAATCTAACTATGGCCAATGAAAAGAAATAGAAGCAAAAATTAATAGAATTTGGAGATTAAAAACAGTAAATTTTGTATATTGAGTTGATGTATGGGCTTTCTATAAAGTAATTTCTAAAGCAAGGACTCTATTTTGCTTCATATAGCCAAAAGGAATTCTTATTATATAAAGTGAAGCTTTAGACAGAAAAGTTCCAAGGATTTCAGCAGATTATAGACACAAAAGTTCATATATGTTCTGAAGGATATTGCGACTGACATTTTAGAAGTGAGTGAGGGGGAATAGTTAAGTATGCATACCTTTCTTAAATTGGTCCTGATGTCTAAACCAGAAGGAGATCCACATAATGCATTAAAAGTTCGGAGAATGCTTTCTTGTACATCAGGTCCTCTTAAGGAAATAAGTGAAAATAATTTGAAAATATCTTCCTCAGATTCCAAGAACGAAATCTTCACTTGTCCAGCTTCTGGGGCAGTTGTTGATATCGCAAGGTGCATAACTGTGGTTGCTACTTGTTTATTCAAAGTTGGTGACGATAAGCTGTGACGGTAGAGAATTTCAAATAGTGGTCCTAGTACCCCTTCTTTGATCATCTGAACTCCAATTTGAGGTACACTTGAAAGATTTTGAAGAGCTTGAACAACCATTTTCTTCATCTCTAAATCATTGTGTGAGAGCATTTGATGAAGTGGTCTAAGCACACCATCTCTGGAAAGAAACAACTTGCTATGACTGGTTAATTCAACTTCTGACAATGTCTTTGCCATGAGCATTTGTATACTTGCAGGTCCTGCATTATTTTAAAGTACATGTATTACAACTTACAAGTGATAGTTGCATGTTTTTCCTGATAATGATTTACAAGTTCAGAGCTTCAAAAGGTTATTGACGCAAACAACAAAGTGTGAGAAAACATGTATTTTGTATACTGTAGTAAATTAGAACTATACCAAGAAAAAAAAATTTATAGAGTACAAGAACCTTTATTTATCCATATTTACTACAGTTTTTGTACATTATCTGCAAATAAAATTTCTTTCACCAGTTCTGCATTTAATATTGGATTTACTGATTAACAAGTTTGTGGATGGGTTTCAGAAGATAATTGGTAGGTTAAAATAGCTATTTTTGTCATTGGTACTGTTTAACCAACAATATTTAAATACTCCCTCCATCCTAAGAAGTAAAAAGAGTATCATTTAAAATAAAATGGTTATGTACTAAATGTATGTAAGGATGATATCATCTTGTTCATGGGTATGAAAGTGAAATGAAGTATCCCTACTTCTTTTTCCAGCTTAAAATTTCCCCCACTGTCTGTCCCTAGCATGGTTTTGCTTGAGCAAGGAGTACTCATTCAACTTTTAGGTTCACAGTCTGTTTCTCTAATACTGTAACTACATTTCTTTTGTGAAGTACTTTATGTAGTGGTCCAAATTTATAACAGGCCCAATTTGCTAATACCATTTCTCAAAAACAATAGAAGACCTTTTAAAACCAGAAGTTGTTGGGGCCTGGGGGGGGGTCACTTAAGGTTGACAATTTGCAATTCTCCTTCCATTTTAGCCTGTTAAGGAGCTCTTCCATAAATCCGAAGATCCTATAGTTGCTTGTATATTTTATTTGGGAAAATAAAATTCATAGTGTGAAGTATGAGGGATAACCATGGTTGGATCAATAATTTATCGAAATTATTTATGGGTCTGTATACAGTGGATCTTGGTCTCGAGTCAAGCTGGGGCGTCATTTCATTCTCGTAACGGAAATGAGTGCACCGCAAGGCCTGATTACAGATATTATCATATATAATCACTTAGAGATAACTAATTCAAATTCTTTTTACCAACCAAAAAAAAAACTAATTCCACCCACTAGATGTAATGTTAAAATGCTGGGACTATAAGCATGAGATGTGTGTTTGTGTCAGAGGACAATCAGTTGCTTCAGAATCATGACTATTAGGTATATCTACTCTACCCCCTCTTTGTGCATAACCAGGAGTTGTGAAACAACTCGATAATGGTTTAATTAATAAAATAATAATAAGATATGAAGAAAATAACAAACCTATGCTCATGCAACTGAAAGATACAAAAATGCGACAAAACACTTAATTTTTAGGAGTCAAACTTGCCTACAATGTCAGAAAAATTCTACCCAGAAACATATTTAGATGTGCAGTATCCTCAGAAAAATTCTACCCGTAACATATTTAGATTGCTGTATCCTTTAATTGCAAAAACTTGTAACATTTACATCAAATAGGGAAATCATTAAAGAAGTACCTGAAACAATAAGGTGCAACAAAGGCCCAAAATAGTTTGCCCTTGCCATCTGTATAACATTTTGTTCAAGGAAAGAGAGATTCTCCAAAAGCTCCTGGGCATATTTGGCTGCTTGAGCATCATCACTGTTGGACATAGTCACAAGGAGAAGTATGCAACTCTGAACACTTCCAATGAAGTTTCGGACTTCATCATTCCTTGATAATTCCAAAAGTAATTGCAAAGCTAACTTACTTTCTTCAACTTTACGTGCAAGGGAGCGAACAACGAATTCAATGAGATTATCTACTTTAGCTATTTTGTCCTGCCATATAATAATATTATGATGTGATGAGATCTAGCTTAAAGGATGAATCACGCTCAATACAAGAAGGGAAACAGTAACTTAAGCACTATAAAAACAATTAATATACCTTCTTGTCGTCACTAGTTTTAGCAAGTACACAAAGGATGATCAGAACATGCTCTCTTATTTTGTTAGTTTTGGCACAAAGAAGTGTTGCGAGAATTGGTATGTAGTCCTCCATTATTACCCATTCCCGGTGCAATTCACTTTCTATGCATAGATCCTGCAGCTTGCTTAGGTTCTCTAGTTTTTCTTGCTCATCACTTGACTG
>CM029012.1:143207739-143311044 GCA_016801055.1 Panax notoginseng | reverse complement strand
CTGGCCTACCCCCAGAGCGGTGAAATTGAAATTTGTATCGACCTTGAACCAGGTACAAAAACCATTTCCAAAGCCCCATATCGAATGGCTCCTATTGAACTTCATGAGTTAAAGATCTAACTGCAGGAATTGTTAGACATTGGCTTTCTTCGTCCTAGTACTTCTCCTTGGGGTGCTCCTGTGCTATTCGTGAAGAAGGAAAGATGGAAGTATGCGACTTTGTATTGATTATCGGGAGTTGAATCATGTCACCATCAAAACAGGTACCCATTGCCACGTATTGATGACCTGTTTGACCTTGCAAGGAGCGCAATTCTTTTCAAAGATCGATCTTCGTTCTGGTTTTCATCAGCTGAAGGTTAGAACTGAGGATATTTCAAAGACGGCTTTCAGAACTCGGTACGGGCATTATGATTCCTAGTCATGTCCTTTGGATTGACTAATGCTCCTGCTGCCTTCATGGATATGATGAACCGGTATTGAAGGAATATTTGGATCACTTGTGGTGTCTTTATTGATGACATCCTTATTTATTCCAAAAGTCGTGAAGATCATGAGCAACACTTGAGGCTGGTACTCTAAAAGCTTCGTGAATACAAGCTTTATGCCAAGTTAAAGAAGTGCGAGTTCTGGCTGGAGGAGGTGGCATTCCTTGGGCACGTAGTTTCAAGTCGTGGAATATCTGTTGGACCCGGCAAAGATTGAAGCTATTCAAAGCTTGGGAGCAACCTAAAATCAGTGACCGAAGTACACGTAGCTTTCTTGGTTAGCTGGTTATTATCGGAGATTCGTGGAAGGTTTTCTCGAACCTACTCCATTAACTCAGCTGTCTCGGAAAGATACAAGTTCGGTTGGAGCGAAGAATGTGAGAAGAGTTTTCATGATCTCAAGAGGAGGACTATTTTCAGCACATGTTTAACAATTACCATCTGGCTCGGAGTGATTTTTCATCTACAGTGAGCTTTCGAGCAAAGGGTTGGGATGCGTTTCTCTTGCAATATGGAAAAGTCATAGCCTATGCATCAAGACAACTCAAGAATATGAGAGGAATTTATCCTACTCATGATCTGGCAGTGTTGTCCTTTGCACTTAAAATTTTAGAGGTTTTAATTATATGGGGAGTTTGGTGGTGATCTTACGGATCATAAAAAGCCTCATATTCTTCCACTCAAAAGGAACTCAACATGCGACAACGATGTTGGCTTGAAGTTGAAAGATTATGAATCATACTGTGACGCCCCCAAAATAGGTATACAACACCCATTCTGAGTCGCCAAATACATGGTACAGAAAGCAAACTACAACTTCAATAATACAATTGTCGTGCAAAATACGACAACACATACTGTGAGTTTAAATACAAATATTGTCTTCTAGACAATATCCACACTCAAATAAATCCTCATTACAATTATTCAAACACTATTTTACAGAAATAGTGAGGACTGCTAAAACATCTTTCTAGAACCATCACTCCATACCCGACTAGATCCTGCTATGTTCTCACCTCCTGAGAAGAAAAATGGAACAAAAAGGAAAAGGGTGAGCTCAACTAGCCCAGTAAAGAATATTATGACTAAGATAATATACAACAAATTATCGTTAGTCTTCAACAGGGAAAAAATCTGATAGAATATAATCGACAACAAGTTTTAGATCAACAACTGCAGCGGAAACAGCAAACCATTAGAAGAGTCAAGTAGAGAAAGAATTCTACTATCTTCTAAGATTTAAAAGTCCATCATCAATATTTTATCCCTGTAACATCAATTAATAATCATCTTTAACCAAAATTCATCTTTGCACTACAGGCCAAAGATATTCATTTGTATCACCAGTCGGTCATGTTCATCTCAACACCTGTTCATCTTTGCACTACAGGCCAAAGATATTCATCAAGTAATCATACATCTTTGCACTACAGGCCAAAGATATTCAGTAATATCATCATTTAGGACTGAGGATGATGAAAAATATCTTAAAGAGAACGAATCCAGTGAGACAGAAGGACAAATAGTAGGGATTCGTATAACAGTTTATCCAAGATCAATAATACTTCATAATAATCAATTGTGAAGCAGAATTCAAAAATAAAGATCAAAACATGGATACAATCAAAGATAGTAACCATAATAGACATCTTGGACAAAAAGGAAAAATTTTATTTTTCGGTGAATAGTGCCGTATTCGTGAATAGTGCCGTATACGTGAATAGTAACGTCCGACACAAAAAGTTCCAAATTTGATAAAAACTCATATCAATATTTCAGCATAATGATATTGAAGAAAATAATATCATTAAGAAGAAAATAATATCCCTTACCTCAAAATATCAGTACTTCTGGTCGGAATACCGGTATAAGCTGAAAGAAACTTGCTCTGATGAATAGAAACTCTCAAAGTATCTAAATACTCACAAAATACACTCAATAATCTAGAGAGAGAAAGAGAGAAAACTTGTTTCTGGTGTGATTTTCAATTCTAACTTAGCCCTCTATTTATAGGAAAATTTTGGTAGGTTTGACCTGCAACCTGATGGCTTTACCTGCTACTATTCCCACCCACCACATTTGAAATATAATTCAGCACATTTCTTCACCAACCACAAGTGGGGCCCACCAATTCTAGAATTTTCCATCAAAATGATAAACTCCGAAAATTCAACAATTTCTGAACCAGTCATCTTGTAAAATTCATATAAATCATACGTTCATTTTTAACGGTTCAAAATTTGTGGGCATATACTCAACTTATATATGTATAACATATCCAAAAATTACCACGATCCAACGGTCGGATTTAAAAATTATAACCCCCGCAAAATATCTCAAAAACCCTGATTTTTAATACCTCCATTCCGACAAAAATACTGATAAAAACCTCAACATTAACTCCTTCATTTTTAACCACAAAAATATATCCCTCATTTATATCCACATAAAATAAATATTTCCTTATCATATGAATCAATAATTAATTATTCACAAATAATATTACAGAATCACATTTATGACAACCAGGCCGTTCCCAGGAAAGAGGGGGCTTTCCAATAAGGATTTCTCCTTACTGGCGCGCAATTAGATGACCAAACCTCTCCTTAGACAGAACTTTCTAGACATTGCCAATAATGTTATCTAATAATATTATTCAAATAATATGAATTATTGATCTGATAATGGAAAATACTGTGCAACAACAATTATTGAAACAACAATAATATAAAATATCAATGCAACAATTATTGAATCAATAAAATAAAATATTGAATATAACTACTGTAACAATTATTGAGTAGTGCCTTCTTACGTAAGAATCAATAATTGGTGCAATACCGTGTGCTACTGTATTTTTAACCACCGGGTATTCCAACAGTATTAACGGTAACAACTACGCCGTTATTTATAAACAACTTATACTTGTCGTTTTCTTCATCCAATCGCTTTCCGTTATGGGGCCCACACAAGGCTGCGTCGTCGTACGAATATTCCCCGACAGCAAGAATATTCCACGACCAACGAATATTCACCGACCAAAATAAATATTTTATAACCACTTGCTTATTTTGCAAAATTTGCACATTTCACCCATAACCAAAGTATTATATCAAATTAACCCCTTATTATTCACAATAATATTTAGAGAAAATTTGATTTTATTCATTAATAAGTTGGGGTCTTACAACCTCCCCTCCTTATGAAATTTCGTCCTCGAAATTGACGTACGTACCTGATGTTTCAAAAAGGTGAGGATACCTCGCTTTCATTTCTGATTCCAACTCCCAGGTCATTTCTTCAATAGCATGGTTTCTCCACAAAACCTTAACTTGTGGTATAACCTTCGTGCGTAGGACATGCTCTTTCCTATCCAAGATCTTAACAGGTACCTCCTCGTACGTTAAATCTTCAGCTATCTCGTCTGGTTCTAACTCAATAATGTGGTTCGGGTCTTTAACATATTTACGAAGCATAGATATGTGAAAAACATTATGAACACGAGACATGCTTGGAGGTAATGCGAGTCTATATGCCACTTCCTATTCGCTCAAGAATCTCAAATGGACCAACAAATCTTGGATTGAGCTTTCCTCTCTTCCCAAATCTTGTAACTCCCTTCCATGGTGCAACACGTAACAATACATGATCCCCAATATTAAATTCCACGTCCTTCCGATGAAGATCCGCATAACTCTTTTGTCGATCCTGTGCCGTTTGTATACGTTGTCGAATCGTTTGGATCTTCTCTGTAGTAATGCGTACCAATTCTGGTCCCAACAATGTTGCTTCACCCACCTCGTCCCAGCATACTGGAGAACGACATTTTCTTCCATACAACGCCTCAAATGGAGCCACACCTATGCTCGCCTGATAACTGTTGTTGTAGGAGAATTCCACCAATGGTAGGTACTTATCCCAACTCCCTTTGAGATCTAAGACACAAAGTCTTAATAGATCTTCAAGAGTTTGAATAGTCCTCTCTGATTGTCCGTCCGTTTGAGGATGGTATGCCTGAACTGAATCGTAAATCCGTGCCCATAGCTTTCTGCAAGCTAACCCAAAATCGTGAAGTGAATCTTGGGTCACGATCCGAAACTATGGATACTGGCATGCCATGCAATCTCACAATCTCGTTCACGTACATACTAGCAAGACGTTCAAGGGAATAAGTCTCACGTATCGGCAAGAAATGAGCGGACTTGGTTAATCTATCAACAATAACCCAAATCGCATCTATGCCTTGAGAAACCTTGGGAAGACCCGTAACAAAATCCATAGTAATGTGTTCCCACTTCCATTTCGGAATCTCAAGTGGTTGCAATGGACCCTTTGGTACTTGATGCTCCGCTTTTACACGTTGACAAGTTAAACATCTCGAGATAAACTCCGCGATCTCTCTTTTCATATTGCTCCACCAAAATGTATGTCGAAGATCGTGATACATTTTGGTACTCCCAGGATGGATTGCAAACGGTGTGTTGTGTGCCTCCATCATTATTCTATGCTTCAAGTCAAAATCGTTAGGAACACAAAGTCTGGAGTTGACTCGAAGTATTCCTTCTTCATCGATTCTTGCTTCTGGAATAGCACCTTCTTGCACTTTCTTCTTCATACGCATCAGCTCATGTCCGTAGCTTGAGCAGCTTTAACTTTATCGATTAAAGTCGGTTCTACTCGTATATTTGATATCATCATGTGGGTACTTGGAGCCTTCATCTCTATCTCCATCCTTTGCAAGTCATACAAAATGGGCCTTTGTGTTAACAACATTGCACTCGTACCCGCATATGATCTTCTACTCAATGCGTCAGCTACTACGTTTGCTTTTCCAGGATGATATTGGATGGTATGATCGTAATCTTTCAACAGCTCGAGCCAACGTCGTTGCCGCATGTTGAGTTCCTTTTGGGTGAAGAAATATTTGAGGCTTTTATGATCTGTATAGATCTCCACTTTCTCCCCATACAGGTAGTGTCTCCAGATCTTCAATGCAAAAAAAACGACTGCTGCCAACTCCAAATCATGAGTAGGATAATTCCTCTCATATTCTTTGAGTTGTCGTGAGGCATAGGCTATGACTTTCCCATGTTGCATGAGAACACATCCTAACCCTTTGCCTGAAGCATCGCTGTAGATAACAAATCCATCCGAACCAGATGGTATTGTCAGAACAGGTGCCGAAATGAGTCTCCTCTTGAGTTCTTGGAAACTCTTCTCGCATTCCTCACTCCATACGAATTTTGTATCTTTCCGAGTCAGCTGAGTTAACGGGAGTAGCGATTCGAGAAAATCCTTCCACAAATCTCCGATAATAACCAGCTAAGCCCAGAAAGCTACGTACTTTTCGGTTGCTCCCAACTTTGTATGGCTTCAATCTTCGCCGGGTCGACAGATACTCCATGTTTTGACACCACGTGCCCAAGGAATGCTACTTCCTCAAGCCAGAACTCGCATTTCTTCAATTTGGCATATAGCTTGTTTTCACGAAGCCTTTGCAGTACCAGCTTCAAATGGCGCTCATGATCTTCACGGCTTTTGGAATAGATGAGGATGTCATCAATAAAGACAACAACGAACTGATCCAAATATTCTTTGAATACACGGTTCATCATATCCATGAAGGCAGCAGGAGCATTAGTCAATCCAAAAGACATTACTAAGAATTCATAATGCCCGTACCGAGTTCTGAAGGCAGTCTTTGGAATATCCTCAGTTTTAATCTTCAGCTGATGATATCCAGAACGAAGGTCGATCTTTGAAAAGAATTGTGCTCCTTGCAACTGGTCAAACAGGTCATCAATGCGAGGTAGCGGATACCTATTCTTGATGGTGACATGGTTCAATTCTCGATAGTCAATACAAAGTCGCATACTCCCGTCTTTCTTCTTTACGAATAAAACAGGAGCACCCCAAGGAGACGTACTAGGACGAATAAAACCGATGTCCAACAACTCCTGTAGTTGGACTTTTAACTCCTGAAGTTCAATAGGAGCCATTCGATATGGGGTTTTAGAAATGGGCTTTGTACCGGGTTCAAGGTCAATAAAGAATTCAACTTCACGTTTTGGGGGTAGACCAGGAAGTTCTTCAGGAAATACATCGGGAAATTCTCTAACAATAGAAATATTATTCAAATCTGACTTGTCTTTGTTCAAATCCATAACATGGGCTAAGAAAGCTTGACATCCGTTTTTTCAATAAACGAATAGCTTTGTGGCTTGATATGACAGTGACTGATTTTAGTGGTTTAGTAGTTTGAATTCGTATGACAGGTTGGTTAGGAATATGAAAACTAACAACCTTACGAAAACAATCAATTTTAGCATGATGAGTGGTTAACCAATCAATTCCTAAAATCACATCAAAAGCAAGTATCTTTAAAGAGATAAGATCAACAGGTAATGTGATAGTGCCAACTTGGATCATGCAAGATTTATAAACTGTAGATGTAACGAAGGTTTCACCCAACGGAGTTTCAACAGATAAGTTAAAGTCCAATTTCTCCGGAGTCAAGTTTAAACGTTGAGCACAAGCAGGAGAGATAAAAGAATGGGTAGAACCGGTATCTAGTAAAGTATAAACTTCGCAAGAATTCAAGATTAGCTTACCCGTGATCACCTCGTTCGGGTTTCTCACGTTTTGGCCAGTCACGACAAACGCCCTTCCAGGAACCGCTGATTTCGACTTATCCGGGACAACTTTTGGAGTCACCATCCCGCTGAACTTGGTTTTGCTACAGAACACTCTCGAGCTATATGACCCTCCTTTCCACAGTTATAACATACCTTGGATTGTTGTGGGCAGTTTGGGCTGATATGTCCCTCTTTCCCACATTTGTAACATACGACCGGTGGTCGTTCTCCTCCCCTAGAAACAGTTGATGTTTGTGCTGACGTCTTCACGTTATCATTGTTGTACCTTCTCTTCTTGAAATCTCCTCCCGACTCGCTCCTTCTATTATCACGACCACGATTACCACCAGAGTGGTTACCGCTTTTTCCGAATGTTTTCCTCCCTGCTGGTTTTCATTGCTTCGATGACTGCCGCACCGGTATGACCCTGGTTGTGGTCCCTCGGTTGCACATACTCATTATCTCGCTCTAATAATTGAGCCCTGTTTACAACATCTGAATATAAAGAAAATTTATGAGAGATAAGATATTGTCGAATCTCGGGTTTTAGACCTCTCAGAAACATCTTGTCATTCGTTCCTCATTTTCGACCAAATGAGGTGCAAACCTGGATAACTCTGCAAACTTCGCCTCGTACTGGGACACCGTCATGTTGTTTTGTTCCAGTCTGATAAACTCCACCTCCTTCATATGACGAATACTTTCAGGAAAGTACTTGTCATTGAACAGTTTTTGAAATGTTTCCCAGGACATGTTGAGTGCGTCAGGCTGGGTACGCTTCACAGACTCCCACCAGTAGTCTGCCTCACCGCGGAACATAAAGGTGGCGAATGGAACCTTCTGTTCCTCCGTGCATCCCAAGACATCGAATATCTTGGTAATTTGCTTGACCCACGTTTCCGCCATGATCGGATCCGGCTTTCCCTTAAATTCTGGTGGTCCCAATTCTTTGAACTGCTTAGCTGTGACAAACGCGCGTTGTTATCATTTTCACCCGTATTCTGCACACGAGTCTCCCTCGTCTGATTTTGCATGAACTGCAAAAAGCTCCTAAACATTCCATCATTCATCGTTTGCTCGGTAACGTTGTTTACAGGAGGAATATTGCCTTCCTGTTGCACGTTCCCTGGGTGGTGATCAAAGGTGTCTCCACGGTCTGATTTACTCCATTATTAACGTTCTCAGCTGCCATTCTTAAATACTGCCATAAAACAAGGGTTAATAGTCATGTCATATATTATCCCTATACTCTGACCGACCAAATAAACACCAAATAAACTTAGTCAGGTCATACTAGCGAAGGAATTCCCCGTCTCTCCCCTCCTAGTTCTTGTCTCACATCTCAGCCAGGGATCATATCCCTAAGCTCTGATACCAACTGTGACGCCCCCAAAATAGGTATACAACACCCATTCTGAGTCGCCAAATACATGGTACAGAAAGCAAACTACAACTTCAATAATACAATTGTCGTGCAAAATACGACAACACATACTGTGAGTTTAAATACAAATATTGTCTTCTAGACAATATCAACACTCAAATAAATCCTCATTACAATTATTCAAACACTATTTTACAGAAATAGTGAGGACTGCTAAAACATCTTTCTAGAACCATCACTCCATACCCCGACTAGATCCTGCTATGTTCTCACCTCCTGAGAAGAAAAATGGAACAAAAAGGAAAAGGGTGAGCTCAACTAGCCCAGTAAAGAATATTATGACTAAGATAATATACAACAAATTATCGTTAGTCTTCAACAGGGAAAAATCTGATAGAATATAATCGACAACAAGTTTTAGATCAACAACTGCAGCGGAAACAGCAAACCATTAGAAGAGTCAAGTAGAGAAAGAATTCTACTATCTTCTAAGATTTAAAAGTCCATCATCAATATTTTATCCCTGTAACATCAATTAATAATCATCTTTATCCAAAAATTCATCTTTGCACTACAGGCCAAAGATATTCATTTGTATCACCTGTCAGTCATGTTCATCTCAACACCTGTTCATCTTTGCACTACAGGCCAAAGATATTCATCAAGTAATCATACATCTTTGCACTACAGGCCAAAGATATTCAGTAATATCATCATTTAGGACTGAGGATGATGAAAAAATATCTTAAAGAGAACGAATCCAGTGAGACAGAAGGACAAATAGTAGGGATTCGTATAACAGTTTATCCAAGATCAATAATACTTCATAATAATCAATTGTGAAGCAGAATTCAAAAAATAAAGATCAAAACATGGATACAATCAAAGATAGTAACCATAATAGACATCTTGGACAAAAAGGAAAAATTTTATTTTTCGGTGAATAGTGCCGTATTCGTGAATAGTGCCGTATACGTGAATAGTGCCGTATACGTGAATAGTAACTCCGACACAAAAAGTTCCAAATTTGATAAAAGCTCATATCAATATTTTAGCATAATGATATTGAAGAAAATAATATCATTTAAGAAGAAAATAATATCCCTTACCTCAAAATATCAGTACTTCTAGTCGGAATACCGGTATAAGGCTGAAAGAAACTTGCTCTGATGAATAGAAACTCTCAAAGTATCTAAATACTCACAAAATACACTCAATAATCTAGAGAGAGAAAGAGAGAAAAACTTGTTTCTGGTGTGATTTTCAATTCTAACTTAGCCCTCTATTTATAGGAAAATTTTAGTAGGCTTGACCTGCAACCTGATGGCTTTACCTGCTACTATTCCCACCCACCACATTTGAAATATAATTCAGCACATTTCTTTACCAACCACAAGTGGGGCCCACCAATTCTAGAATTTTCCATCAAAATGATAAACTCCGAAAATTCAACAATTTCTGAACCAGTCATCTTGTAAAATTCGTAATAAATCATACGTTCATTTTTAACGGTTCAAAATTTGTGGGCATATACTCAACTTATATATGTATAACATATCCAAAAATTACCACGATCCAACGGTCGGATTAAAAATTATAACCCCCGCAAAATATCTCAAAAACCCTGATTTTTAATACCTCCATTCCGATAAAAATACTGATAAAACACCTCAACATTAACTCCTTCATTTTTAACCACAAAAATATATCCCTCATTTATATCCACATAAAATAAATATTTCCTTATCATATGAATCAATAATTAATTATTCACAAATAATATTACAGAATCACATTTATGACAACCAGGCCGTTCCCAGGAAAGAGGGGGCTTTCCAATAAGGATTTCTCCTTACTGGCGCGCAATTAGATGACCAAACCTCTCCTTAGACAGAACTTTCTAGACATTGCCAATAATGTTATCTAATAATATTATTCAAATAATATGAATTATTGATCTGATAATGGAAAATACTGTGCAACAACAATTATTGAAACAACAATAATATAAAATATCAATGCAACAATTATTGAATCAATAAAATAAAATATTGAACAATAACTACTGTAACAATTATTGAGTAGTGCCTTCTTACGTAAGAATTAATAATTGGTGCAATACTGTGTGCTACTGTATTTTAACCACTGGGTATTCCCACAGTATTAACGGTAACAACTACGCCGTTATTTATAAACAACTTATACTTGTCGTTTTCTTCATCCAATCGCTTTCCGTTATGGGACCCACACAAGGCTGCGCCGTCGTACGAATATTCCCCGACAGTAAGAATATTCCACGACCAAACGAATATTCCCCGGAAAAATGAATATTTTTTAACCACTTGCTTATTTTGCAAAATTTGCACATTTCACCCATAACCAAAGTATTATATCAAATTAACCCCTTATTATTCACAATAATATATAGAGAAAATTTGATTTTATTCATTAATAAGTTGGGGTCTTACACATACCATTCAATATCATCCTGAAAAAGAGAACGTGGTAGCTGACGCATTGAGTAGAAGATCATATGCAAGTACGAGTGCGATATTGTCAACACAAAGACCCATTTTGTGTGACTTGCAAAGGATGGAGATAGAGTTAAAGACTCCAGGGACCCATGTGATGATGGCGAATATACGAGTAGAACCAACTTTAATCGATAGAGTTAAAGTTGCTCAAGCTACAGACCTGGAGCTGATGCGTATGAGGAAGAAAGTGCAAGAAGGTGTTATGTCGGAAGCAAGAATCGATGAAGAAGGAATACTTCGAGTCAACTCCAGACTTTGTGTTCCTAAAAACCCTGAATTAAAGTATGAAATCATGATGGAGGCGCACAACACACCATTTGCAATCCATCTTGGAAGTACCAAAATGCATCATGATCTTCGTCATATATTTTAGTGGAGCAATATGAAGAGAGAGATAGCGTTGTTTATCTCAAGGTGTTTAACTTGTCAACGAGTCAAAGCGGAGCATCAAGTACCAAAAGGTCCATTGCAACCACTTAAAATTCCAAAATAGAAGTGGGAGCACATTACCATGGATTTCGTTACCGGTCTTCCTAAGGTTTCTCAAGGTATTGATGCGATTTGGGTCATTGTTGATAGATTGACCAAGTCTACTCATTTCTTACCGATACGAGAAACTTATACACTTGAACGTCTTGCTCGTATGTACATAAACGAGATTGTAAGACTGTATGGTATGCCAGTATCCATAGTTTCTGATCGATACCCAAGATTCACTTCACGATTTTGGGTTAGTTTACAAAAAGCTATGGGCACGGATTTACGATTTAGTTCAGCATATCATCCTCAGACGGACGGACAATCAGATAGGTCTATTCAAACTCTTGAAGATCTATTAAGACTCTGTGTCCTTGATTTTAAGGGATGTTGGGACAAGTTCTTACCATTGGTGGAGTTTTCCTACAACAACAGTTATCAAACAAGTATTGGCATGGCTCCATTCGAAGCATTGTATAGAAGAAAATGTCGTTCTCCAGTATGCTGGGATGAGGTGGGTGAAGTAATGTTGTTGAGACCGGAGTTGGTACGTATGACTACAGAAAAGATTCAAACGATCCGACAACGTATAAAAACCTCACAAGATCGACAAAAGAGTTATTTTGATCTTCATCGAAAGGACGTGGAATTTGATGTAGGAGATCATGTGTTCTTACGTGTTGCTCCATGGAAAGGAGTTACGAGATTTGGAAAGAGAGAAAAGCTCAATCCTCGATTCATCGGTCCAATTTTAATCCTCGATCGAGTAAAAACTGTGGCTTATAGACTCGCTTTACCGCCAAGTATGTCTCGTGTTCATAACGTTTTTCACATATCCATGTTACGTAAATATGTGGAAGACCCGAACCACATTATTGAGTTAGAACCGGACGAAATAACGGAGGATTTGACGTATGAAGAAGTTCCTGTTCAAATCTTGGATGAGAAGGAACATATTCTACGCTCCAAGGTTATACCTCAAGTCAAAGTTTTGTGGAGAAACCACGATGTTAAGGAAATGACTTGGGAGTTAGAATCTGAAATGAAATCAAGGTATCCTTACCTCTTCGACATACCAGGTACGTACCCTAATTTCGAGGTAAGAAGAGGAGGTTGTAAGACCCCAACTTTTATCAATAAAGATGAATTTTCTATAAATATCATTTTTGAATATTATGGAGTTAATTTGATATAATGTTATAGTTGTGGGTAATATTTATAAATTTTGCAAAGTACGCAAGTTGTTATATAATATTCAATTGGTCGGGGAATATTCGTTTTAACAGGAAATATTCGTACAACGACACAATCATTAGTGGACCCCACAACAGAATTATTGTCGGATTGAGAAAACGACAAAAATATTTTATTAAAAATAACGGCAGAAGTTTTACCATTGATACTGTTGAACTACTCGGTAGTAAAAGTACAGTAATACGTGTGGTTGCATAGTAGTACACGGTATTGATTATTAATGCTTATATGAGAAGTCACTCAGTTTGATTCAATTGTTATCAGTTAATAATATGAATTATTTAGCGATAATGACGTTTTGTTTTATTCGTATTATTAACGTAATAAAACAGAAACAACTTTTTATATAAAACAGAATACTTTATTAAAGTTATTCTATAAATAGAATATATTATATTTTATTTAAAAGATTTTTCTTTAAATATGGACCGTCAGATTGAAGTAATCAATCTGGACCGTTCATGGATTAGTTACTATGCATTCTATTTTTTTATAAATAGCAGCTCATTCCTTCATTATTTCTTACGAATTCACTGAACTCTAGAGAGAGAAACTCTAGACAGAGAAACTATAGAGAGAAACTATAGAGAGAGAGAAGAAGAGTATTCTGCTACTTAACTACTTCCATATTTCAGCTCTTCTTTAAAAACGGTAAGGGGTGTTATTCTTTCTTATTCATGAAGAGAACTGTTGTTATTCCATTTCTTATTATTCTGTTGGAATAACATGTATACGCGGTCTACCCTATACTTGGTGACATTCTTCTATTATTCTGTTGGAACATCCTGTCTGTGTGTTTTACACCGGACCTGGTTCCGTTTTTATTATTATTCTGTTGGAACATCCTGTCTGTGTGTTTTACACCGGACCTGGTTTCGTCTTTATTATTATTCTGTTGGAACATCCTGTCTGTGTGTTTTACACCGGACCTGGTTCCGTCTTTATTATTATTCTGTTGGAACATCCTGTCTGTGCGTTTTACACCAGAACTGGTTCCGTCTTTATTATTATTCTGTTGGAACATCCTGTCTGTGCGTTTTACACCAGACATGGTTTCGTCTTTATTATTATTCTGTTGGAATATCCTGTCTGTGCATTTTACGCCGGACCTGGTTCCATTATTTATTATTCTGTTGGAATAACCTGTCTGTGCGGTCTACCGCATGCCGGGTGATTTCTTTTGTTATTTCATTCTTTATTATACTCAGTTGGTTAAGTTTTGACATCTATACTCCATGAAATTAGTGGAATATCCTTGATAATTGCGGTTCATCCAGTATGTTTTCATGAAAATATTTTTCTAAGTATTCTTGAATTTTACTCCACAAAGCAGTATCATGTTGACAATTTGGACGTTGTTAATTCTTGGATAAATTAACTCTTGAACTTGTTTTATTGAATTCTTATATCATTGTCATCATCCTCATGTTTATAAAATGTTGAAAGTCATCTGTGGCCTGTAGTGCATAGATGGACTTGGTATGATTATGACTAGGGATTATTCGGTATAATCATGACCGTAATGTTACAAATGATGTGATAAAAGTTCTCATTGGCCCGTAGTGCATTGATGGACAGTTGTTGGCATGATCATGACCATTAATGAATACAGGAATATCCTTGGTCGTAGTGCAGGGGTGATTCGATGATGTGGATTATTTTATTAAGCTGAGTCCCAGCGATAACAGTGTTGAAAAACCTTTTAAATCATAAAAGATAGTAGAGTTTATTTTCTACTTGACTCTTTTAATGGATTGCTTGTTCCGCTGCAGTTAAACTTGATATTCGTTATATTTTATCAGTGTAACACTGTTGAAGGCTAATGATAATTTATTCTGCATTATCTTAGTCATAATATTTCTTACTGGGCTAGTTGAGCTCACCCTTTCTTTCACTGTTCTCTTCAGGAAATGAGAATATAGCTGGAACGAGTCGAGAAACGGAGTGATGGTCCAGAGGATAGCATTAGTAGTCCTCACTATTCTGTGAAATAGTGTGATAATAAGTGTAACGAGGACTCCTTTTGAGTATGGATACTCTCTAGAAGATAATATTTGTATTCAAACTTACAGATTATGTTTTGTCGTATTGTACACGACAGTTGTATTATTAAGTTGTATTTGTATTCAGTACCATGTATCTGGTTTGAATACAAATATTATCTTTTAGAGAGTATCCATACTCAAAAGGAGTCCTCGTTACAATTATTATCACACTATTACACAGAATAGTGAGGACTACTAATACTATCATCTGGTTCATCACTCCGTTTCCCGACTCGTCCCAGCTATATTCTCATGTCCTGAAGAGAACAGTGAAAGAAAGGGTGAGCTCAACTAGCCCAGTAAGAAAAATTATGACTAAGATAATGTAGAATAAATTATCATTAGCCTTCAACAATGTTAAACTGATAAAATATAACGAACATCAAGTATAACTGCAGCGGAACAAGCAATCCATTAAGAGAGTCAAGTAGAAAATAAAATCTACTATCTTCTATGATTTAAAAGGTTTTTTAACACTGTTATCGCTGAGACTCAGCTTAATAAAATAATCCACATCATCGAATCACCCCTGCACTACGGCCAAGGATATTCGTGTATTCATTAATGGTCATGATCATGCTAACAACTGTCCATCAATGCACTACGGGCCAATGGGGACTTTTACCACATCATTTGTAACATTACGGTCATGATTATACCGAATAATCCCTAGTCATAATCATACCAAGTCCATCTATGCACTACAGGCCACAGATGACTTTCAACATTTTATAAACATGAGGATGATGACAATGATATAAGAATTCAATAAAACAAGTTCAAGAATTAATTTATCCAAGAATTAACAACGTCCAAATTGTCAACATGATACTGCTTTGTGGAGTAAAATTCAAGAATACTTAGAAAAATATTTTCATGAAAAGATACTGGATGAACCGCAATTATCAAGGATATTCTACTAATTTCATGGAGTATAGATGTCAAAACTTAACCAACTGAGTATAATAAAGAATGGAATAACAAAAGAAATCACCCGGCATGCGATAGACCGCACAGACAGGTTATTCCAACAGAATAATAAATAATGGAACCAGGTCCGGCGTAAAATGCACAGACAGGATATTCCAACAGAATAATAATAAAGACGGAACCATGTCTGGTGTAAAACGCACAGACAGGATGTTCCAACAGAATAATAATAAAGACGGAACCAGTTCTGGTGTAAAACGCACAGACAGGATGTTCCAACAGAATAATAATAAAGACGGAACCAGGTCTGGTGTAAAACACACAGACAGGATGTTCCAACAGAATAATAATAAAGACGAAACCAGGTCCGGTGTAAAACACACAGACAGGATGTTCCAACAGAATAATAATAAAGACGGAACCAGGTCCGGTGTAAAACACACAGACATGATGTTCCAACAAAATAATAATAAAGATGGAACCAGGTCCGGTGTAAAACACACAGACAGGATGTTCCAACAGAATAATAATAAAGACGGAACCAGGTCCAGTGTAAAACACACAGATAGGATATTCCAACAGAATAATAGAAGAATGTCACCAAGTATAGGGTAGACCGCGTATACAGGTTATTCCAACAGAATAATAAGAAATTGAATAACAACAGTTCTCTTCATGAATAAGAAAGAATAACACCCCTTATCTTTTTAAAGAAGAGCTTAAAATAAGGAAGTAGTTAAGTAGCAGAATACTTTCTTTCTCTCTCTCTCTATAGTTTCTCTCTCTAGAGTTCAGTGAATTCGTAAGAAATAATGAAGGAATGAGCTGCTATTTATAGAAAAATGGAATGCATAGTAACTAATCCATGAACGGTCCAGATTGATTACTTTAATCTGACGGTCCATATTTAAAGAAAAATCTTTTAAATAAAATATAATATATTCTATTTATAGAATAACTTTAATAAAGTATTCTATTTTATATAAAAAGATGTTTCTGTTTTATTATGTTAATAATACGAATAAAACAAAACATCATTATCGCTAAATAATTCATATTATTAACTGACAATAATTGAATCAAACTGAGTGACTTCTCACATAAGCATTAATAATCAATACCGTGTGCTACTATGCAACCACACGTATTACTGTACTTTTACTACCGAGTAGTTCAACAGTATCAATAGTAAAACTTTTGCCATTATTTTTAATAAAATATTTTTGTCATTTTCTCAATCCGATAATAATTCCGTTGTGGGGTCCACAAATGATTGTGCCGTTGTACGAATATTTCCTGTTAAAACGAATATTCTCCGACCAATCGAATATTATATAACAACTTGCGTACTTTGCAAAATTTATAAATATTACCCACAACTATAACATTATATCAAATTAACTCCATAATATTCAAAAATGATATTTATAGAATATTCATCTTTATTTATAAAAGTTGGGGTCTTACATAATCGATAGCAACTATGACAAAACTGACCTGACCTTTGGCTTTAGGCAACGGACCCAATATATCTACCCCCCAGACAGCGAAGGGTATAGGAGATAATATCGAATATAGCTTTTTTGGTGGCTGATGTGGGATCGGACTATTGAGCTGACACTTCTCACACTTCTTCACATACTCTGTAGCTTCCTTGAAGATCGTAGGCCAGTAGTACCCCTGCCGAAGTACCTTAAAAGCTAGAGACTTAGCGGCCATATGGTCACCGCAAATACCCTCGTGAACCTCCCGAAGAGCATACTCAGCCTCAGATGGAACCAGACATTTCAACAATGGTGACGAAAATGCCAGTCGATAAAGATCCCCATCTATAAGAATGAAGTTGACACTCTTGTATTTGATCTTTTTTGCCAACATCTGATCCGAAGGAAGGACGTCATCTGCCAGATATTCAATGTAGGGAGTCATCCAACAGTTAGACCACTCGATACACATTATCGCCTCATGGTGGATACTCGGCTGCTGCAAAACCTCTAAGTAAACTGATTCATTGAAAACGACAGCATCCACAGTGGCCAGTTTTGATAATGCATCGGCAATGGAATTGTCGTTGCGCTCTATGCCCTGAAACTCATAAGAGACGAAATACTGAAGTCGGTCCTTCAACTCTGCCAAGTATTTGATCATTCTCGTCCCCCGAGCTTTATAATCTCCCGATAGTTGTTTGACGACCAGTTGAGAGTCACTATAAATGATCAACTTCTGAACTTCTAAACTCTTCGCTAGTCGAACTCCTGCTAATACTACTTCATACTTGGCCTTGTTGTTCGTTGCTCTGAACCCAAATCGGATGGCCTGCTGCACTTTAAATCCCTCCGAACTTGTTAAAATAATCCCTGCCCCGGTGACGTCCGCAGTAGAAGATCCATCTGCATATAGCGTCCATGCATTCTGACGGTGTTGAAGAACTGCCACTGCTCGATCGGACATCTCAGCTTCTGGCAGCTCAGTATCTGCTTCGGAGAACGAACATTCCACCATGAAATCGGCCAAGGCTTGACCTTTGATAGCAGTTCGGGGATGATATTCAATAAAGAATTGGGATAACTTCATAGTTCATGCTGCTAATCTCCCCGAAACTTCTGGTTTGCTCATTACATTCTTCAGCGGTTGATCCGTGTAGACGACTAGGAGCCGACCTTGAAAATATTGCCGAAGCTTTCGACTAGTAATTATTAAAGCGAAGGTAAATTTCTCAATGTTTGGATACCTAGTTTCAGCATCTCTTAGGACGTGACTGACATAATAAACCGGATGCTACTTGCCATTGACCTCCCGAACTAACACTGCTCCAACTGCCAGCGTGCTAGCTGCCAGATATAAATACAAAGTCTCAGCTGGAGTGGGTTTCATCAATAAAGGAACCGAGGACAGATATGTCTTTATGCCTTGGAAGGCGTCTTCACACTCCGAAGTCCATTGGAACGTCTTCGCATTCTTCGGTCCTTTCAGTGTGCTGAAGAATGGCAAGCATCTTTCTGCGGATTTGGACATGAACCTCCTCAAAGCTGCAATCCTACCAGTCAGACGTTGAACGTCTTTGAATGACTGAGGAGTCTTCATGTCTAGAATGGCCTGTATCTTTTCTGGATTAGCGTCGATGCCCCTTTGACTGACCAAGTAACCCAGGAACTTCCCTGCACCGAGTCCGAAGGTACACTTAGTAGGATTGAGCCTCAATTTGTGAAGGCGGACCGTCTGAAAGCACTCCTCCAGATCATCCAAATGCTTCTGAATCATCGTGCTCTTCACAATCATATCATCCACGTACACCTCCATATTCTTTCCCAGCTGCTTATGGAAGACAAAGTTCATCATTCTCTAATAGGTGGCTTCAGCATTTATCAGGCCGAAGGTCATCTTCTGATAGGCGTACACCGAACGGTGTGTGATGAATGTTGTCTTTGGAATGTCCTCCTTGCACATAGAAATTTGATGATAACCTGAAAATGCATCCATAAAGCTTAGTAGTGCATACCCCGAAGTCGCATCAATAAGTTGGTCAATATGAGGTAGAGGATAGAAGTCCTTTGGGCATGCTTTGTTTAGATCTGTGTAATTGATGCAGACTCTCCATTTCCCATTATGCTTTTGCACCAGCACCACATTTGCCATCCACTCCAGATAGTCAATCTCGAAGATGAAGTCAACAGCTATCAGCTTTGCGATCTCCTCATCAATGATTCTTTGACGTTCAGGTGCAAAGATCCGTCTTTTCTGCCGAACTGGCTTCTTCGAAGGATCCACATCCAGCCGATGCTCAGCAATCTTTCGGCTAATCCCAGGCATGTCTTGTGGCTCCCATGCGAAGATGTCTGCATAACATCGAAGAAGTTCCATAAGGTTTGTCCGGAAAGGTTCCGACAAACCCGAACCAATCTTCACTGTCTTGTCTTTCTTTCCCAGGACCAATTTGATTTCCTCTATCTCTCATGTAGGAATAACCAATGGACCCGAACTGCTTTCAGTGAAGGGCTCGATCTCAATTGTCATGGTTTGCTTCTGCTTGCTGACCCCCACTCCCGAGGAAATGATAGCATTTCGGTAGCAGCGTCGGGCCAGATCCAAATCTCCTGCCACCTCCCCAACTCCATGTGCAGTAGGGAACTTGATCTTAAAATGAGGGATGGAAGTCACTGCTTGGAGAGCGATCAAAGTAGGTCTTCCCAGTATGGCGTTGTAGGCTGAATCTATATGCACAACATAAAATTTACATGTTATTTCTACCTGTTATGGAGCAGTACCGAAGATGACCGGTAGCTCGATAGTCCCTGCCACTCTGACCGGATCGTTGCTGAAGCCATACAAGGGAGCCTCCTGTCCAACCTCCATCTTTCGTCCCTCAAGATGCATCCTCTGATAAGCATGGGCATACAGAATATCCACAGAAGACCCGTTATCTATCATCATACGCTTTATATCTACTGATCCCACTTGTGCAGTGATCACCAATGCTCCTTCATGGGGCTCAATGGGTTCCAAAGGGTAATCTGCATCGGTGAAGGATATAACAGTCCCTGGAAATTGTCTGTCGATCTTCGGGGGAGCACCTACTACGGACATGACTGAATCCAGCTCTTCTTCCCTACTAACTTCCCTGCTGTCCCACCGGTTATTACATCAACGACGTGCCTTGGTGGCGGGTTTGGAATAGGCTGCATGGGAGGAACCATTTGAACCGCCTGAACAGTACGGTCAACATTCTACTGATCTTGTTGGTTCCTTCCTACCACATATTGAACCAGTACACCATTTTGAACTTTCCTCTCTATAAAATCTTTCAAATTGCAACACTCATTAATGTCGTGGCTATAAGACCCCAACTTTTATAAATAAAGATAAATTTTTTATAAATATCATTTTTGAATATTATGGAGTTAATTTGATATAATGTTATAGTTGTGGGTAATATTTATAAATTTTGCAAAGTACGCAAGTTGTTATATAATATTCGATTGGTCGGGGAATATTCGTTTTAACAGGAAATATTCGTACAACGACACAATCATTGGTGGACCCCACAACGGAATTATTGTCGGATTGAGAAAACGACAAAAATATTTTATTAAAAATAACGGCAGAAATTTTACCATTGTTGCTGTTGAACTACTCGGTAGTAAAAGTACAGTAATACGTGTGGTTGCATAGTAGCACACGGTATTGATTATTAATGCTTATGTGAGAAGTCACTCAGTTTGATTTTATTATTGTCAGTTAATAATATGAATTATTTAGCGATAATGACGTTTTGTTTTATTCGTATTATTAACGTAATAAAACAGAAACATCTTTTTATATAAAACAAAATACTTTATTAAAGTTATTCTATAAATAGAATATATTTTATTTTATTTAAAAGATTTTTCTTTAAATATGGACCGTCAGATTAAAGTAATCAATCTGGACCGTTCATGGATTAGTTACTATGCATTCTATTTTTCTATAAATAGCAGCTCATTCCTTCATTATTTCTTACGAATTCACTGAACTCTAGAGAGAGAAACTATAGAGAGAAACTATAGAGAGAGAGAAGAAGAGTATTCTGCTACTTAACTACTTCCTTACTTCAGCTTTTCTTTAAAACGGTAGGGAATATTATTTCTTTTATATTCATGAAGAGAACTTCTGTTATTCCATTCGTTATTATTCTGTTGGAATAACCAGTATACGCGGTCTACCCTATACTTGGTGACATTCTTCTATTATTCTGTTGGAACATCCTGTCTGTGTGTTTTACACTGGACCTGGTTCCGTTTATTATTCTGTTGGAACATCCTGTCTGTGTGTTTTACACCGGACCTGGTTCCGTTTATTATTCTGTTGGAACATCCTGTCTGTGTGTTTTACACCGGACCTGGTTCCGTTTTATTATTATTCTGTTGGAATATCCTGTCTGTGTGTTTTACACCGGACCTGGTTCCATTATTTATTATTCTGTCGGAATATCCTGTCTGTGCGTTTACGCCGGACCTGGTTCCATTATTTATTATTCTATTGGAATAACCTGTCTGTGCGGTCTATCGCATGCATGGTGATTTCTTTTGTTATTCCATTCTTTATTGTACTCAGTTGGTTAAGTTTTGACTTCTATACTCCATGAAATTTGTGGAATATCCTTGATAGTTGCGTTTCATCCAGTATCTTTTCAAGAAAATATTCTTCTAAGCATTCTTGAATTTTACTCCACAATGCAGTATCATGTTGACAATTTGGACGTTGTTAATTCCTGGATAAATTAATTCTTGAACTTGTTTTATTGAATTCTTATATCATTGTCATCATCCTCATGTTTATAAAATGTTGAAAGTCATCTGTGGCATGTAGTGCATAGATGGACTTGGTATGATTATGACCAGGGATTATTCGGTATAATCATGACCGTAATGTTACAAATGATGTGGTAAAAGTCCTCATTGGCCCGTAGTGCATTGATGGACAGTTGTTGGCATGATCATGACCATTAATGAATACACGAATATCCTTGGCCGTAGTGCAGGGGTGATTCGATGATGTGGATTATTTTATTAAGCTGAGTCTCAGCGATCACAGTGTTGAAAAACCTTTTAAATCATAAAAGATAGTAGAGTTTATTTTCTACTTGACTCTTTTAATGGATTGCTTGTTCCGCTGCAGTTAAACTTGATGTCTATTATATTTTATCAGTTTAACATTGTTGAAGGCTAATGATAATTTATTCTGCATTATCTTAGTCATAATATTTCTTACTGGGCTAGTTGAGCTCACCCTTTCTTTCACTGTTCTCTTCAGGAAATGAGAACGTAGCTGGGACAAGTCGGGGTACGGAGTGATGGTCCGAATGATAGTATTAGTTAGTAGTCCTCACTATTCTATGTAATGGTGTGTTAATAAATGTAATGAGGACTCCTTTTGAGTATGAATACTCTCTAGAAGATAATATTGTATTCAAACTCACAGTTTATGTTTTGTCGTATTGTACACGACAGATGTATTAATCAGTTGTATTTGTATTCTGTACTATGTATCTGACGACCCAAGATGGGTGATGTATACCTAATTTTGGGGGCGTCACAGTTGGTATCAAAGCTTAGGGATATGATCCCTGGCTAAGATGTGAGAATAGAACTAGGAGGGGAGAGACGGGGAATTCCTTCGCTAGTATGACCTACCTAAGTTTATTTGCATGGTATTTAATTGGTCGGTCATAATATAAGGATAATATATGACATATCAATTAATTTTTATTTTGTGGCAGTATCTGAAAATGGCATCTGAGAATGTTGAGAATAGCAATGGAGCACAGACGACTGTTGATTCACCACATATCAATAATCAGGATAATGTGCATCAGGAAGGTGTCAATCCTCATGCAAACAACAACACTGACCAAATGATGAATGATCAAATGTTCAGAGGCTTTATGCAATTCATGCAACAACAGGTGAAAGCGGCTCCTGTCCACAACGTAGGTGGAAATACTGGAAACTCTCAGGCGGTCACCGCTAAACAGTTTAAGGAGCTGGGACCACCGGAGTTTAAGGGAGAACCCAAACCACTTGTAGCTGAAACATGGATAAAGCAGATCACCAAGATATTTGATGTCTTGGGTTGCTCCGAGGAGCAAAAGGTTCCCTTTGCCGCCTTTATGTTGCGAGGAGAGGCAGATTACTGGTGGGAATCGATAAAGCGTACTCAACCTGCCGCACTGAAGATGTCTTGGGAGAAGTTTCAAGAGCTGTTTAACGACAAATACTTTCCCGAGAGTATTCGTCACATGAAGGAGGTGGAGTTCATCAAATTGGAGCAGAATAATATGACCGTGTCGCAGTACGAGGCAAAATTTGCGGAGTTATCCCGGTTTGCGTCCCACCTGGTGGATAATGAAGAAAGAATGACGCGGATGTTTTTAAGAGGTTTGAAGCCGGAGATACGTCAACATCTTGTTTCTCATAAACTGTGTTTGTATTCAGATGTTGTAAATAGGGCTCAGTTGGTGGAGCGCGATAACGAGATAACGCAACCAAAAGAGAGCAGCCGGCAAAATGATAATACCAGTGAGAGCAGTCATCGAAGCGGTGACAACAAGCGTGGAGGGAATCAACAGGCCAGAAATGGTAACCACTTCGGTGGTAATCAGGGCCAAAACAATAAGAATGGACATTTCAAGAAGAGGAGATTCAACAATGATGGAAAGACGTCAGCACCAGCACCTGTCGTTAAGGAAGGAGAACGACCACCTATCATATGTTTCAAATGCGGAGGGGAGGGGCACATCAGTCCAAACTGCGCGATGCCGTCCAAAGCATGTTATAATTGTGGAAGAGAAGGTCATTTAGCCCGATTTTGTCGTTTACCGAAGACAAATTCAGCTAGGATGGAGGCACCAAAGGCCGTCCCAGAAAAGTCAAAACCGGTTGTGCAAGGGAGAGCGTTTGTTGTGACCTCCCAGAACGCAAGGAACCCGAATGAGGTCATCACGGGTAAGCTTATCATAAACTCTAACGAAGTCTATACTTTATTTGATACCGGTTCAACCCATTCTTTTATTTCTCCTACTTGCGCTCATCGATTAAATTTGATTCCGGAGAAATTAGACTTTGACTTAGCAGTTGAAACTCCATTGGGAGAAACCTTCATTACATCCACGGTTTATAAGTCTTGTTTGGTTCAAGTTGGTACCCACACATTACCTGTCGATCTTATTTCATTAAAAATACTTGCATTTGACGTGATTCTAGGGATTGATTGGTTAACTACTCATTATGCAAAAATTGATTGTTTTCGTAAGGTTGTTAGCTTTCATATTCCTAATCGACCTATTATGCGAATTCAAGCAACCAAACCATTAAAATCAATCGCTGTCATCTCAAGCCATAAAGCTATTCGTTTATTGAAAAACGGATGTCAAGCTTTCTTAGCTCATGTCACAGATCTAAACAAAAATACGTCAGTTTTGAATGATATTTCTATTGTTAATAAATTCCCTGACGTATTCCCTGAAGAACTTCCTGGCCTACCCCCAGAGCGTGAAATTGAATTTTGTATCGACCTTGAACCCGGTACAAAACCCATTTCCAAAGCCCCATATCGAATGGCTCCTATTGAACTTCAGGAGTTAAAGACCCAACTGCAGGAATTGTTAGACATTGGTTTTATTCGTCCTAGTACTTCTCCTTGGGGTGCTCCTGTTCTGTTCGTGAAGAAGAAAGATGGGAGTATGCGACTTTGTATTGATTATCGGGAGTTGAATCATGTCACCATCAAAAATAGGTACCCATTGCCACGTATTGATGACCTGTTTGACCAGTTGCAAGGAGCACAATTCTTTTCAAAGATCGATCTTCGTTCTGGATATCATCAGCTGAAGGTTAGAACTGAGGATATTCCAAAGACGGCTTTTAGAACTCGGTACGGGCATTATGAATTCTTAGTTATGTCTTTTGGATTGACTAATGCTCCTGCTGCCTTCATGGATATGATGAACAGGGTATTTAAGGAATATTTGGATCACTTTGTGGTCGTCTTTATCGATGACATCCTTGTTTATTCCAAAAGCCGTGAAGATCATGAGCAACACTTGAGGCTGGTACTCCAAAAGCTTCGTGAATACAAACTTTATGCCAAGTTGAAGAAATGCGAGTTCTGGCTGGAAGAGGTAGCATTCCTTGGGCACGTAGTATCAAGTCGTGGAATATCTGTTGACCCGGCAAAGATTGAAGCTATTCAAAGCTGGGAGCAACCTAAATCAGTGACCGAGGTACGTAGCTTTCTTGGTTTAGCTGGTTATTATCGGAGATTCGTGGAAGGATTTTCTCGAATCGCTACTCCATTAACTCAGCTGACTCGGAAAGATACAAAGTTTGGTTGGAGCGAAGAATGTGAGCAGAGTTTTCAAGAACTCAAGAGGAGACTCATTTCAGCACCTGTTCTAACAATACCATCTGGCTCGGAGGGATTTGTCATCTACAGTGATGCTTCGAGCAAAGGGTTGGGATGCGTTCTCATGCAACATGGAAAAGTCATAGCCTATGCATCAAGACAACTCAAGGAATATGAGAGGAATTATCCTACTCATGATCTAGAGTTGGCAGCTGTTGTCTTTGCACTTAAAATTTGGAGGCATTACTTGTATGGGGAGAAAGTGGAGATCTTTACGGATCATAAAAGCCTCAAATATTTCTTCACTCAAAAGGAACTCAACATGCGACAACGACGTTGGCTTGAACTGTTGAAAGATTATGATCATACCATTCAATACCATCCTGGAAAAGCGAACGTGGTAGCTGACGCATTGAGTAGAAGATCATATGCGGGTACAAGTGCAATATTAACAACGCAAAGGCCCATTTTGTGTGACTTGCAAAGGATGGAGATAGAGTTGAAGACTCCAGGGACCCATGTGATGATGGCGAATATACGAGTAGAACCGACTTTAATCGATAAAGTTAAAGCTGCTCAAGCTACAGACCTGGAGCTGATGCGTATGAGGAAGAAAGTGCAAGAAGGTTCTATGCCGGAAGCAAGAATCGATGAAGAAGGAATACTTCGAGTCAACTCCAGACTTTGTGTTCCTAACAACCCTGATTTAAAGTATGAAATCATGATGGAGGCGCACAACACACCGTTTGCAATCCATCCTGGAAGTACCAAAATGTATCATGATCTTCGTCATACATTTTGGTGGAGCAATATGAAGAGAGAGATAGCGTTGTTTATCTCAAGGTGTCTAACTTGTCAACGAGTCAAAGCGGAGCATCAAGTACCAAAAGGTCCATTGCAACCACTTGAAATTCCAGAATGGAAGTGGGAGCACATTACCATGGATTTCGTTACCGGTCTTCCTAGGGTTTCTCAAGGTATTGATGCGATTTGGGTCATTGTTGATAGATTGACCAAGTCTGCTCATTTCTTACCGATACGAGAAACTTATACACTTGAACGTCTTGCTCGTATGTACATAAACGAGATTGTAAGACTGCATGGTATGCCAGTATCCATAGTTTCTGATCGAGACCCAAGATTCACTTCACGATTTTGGGTTAGTTTACAAAAAGCTATGGGCACGGAGTTACGATTTAGTTCAGCATATCATCCTCAGACGGACGGACAATCAGAGAGGACTATTCAAACTCTTGAAGATCTATTAAGACTCTGTGTCTTTGACTTCAAGGGAAGTTGGGACAAGTTCTTACCATTGGTGGAGTTTTCCTACAACAACAGTTATCAAGCAAGTATTGGCATGGCTCCATTCGAAGCATTGTATGGAAGAAAATGTCGTTCTCCAGTATGCTGGGATGAGGTGGGCGAAGCAACGTTGTTGGGACCGGAGTTGGTACGTATGACTACAGAAAAGATTCAAACGATCCGACAACGTATAAAAACCTCACAAGATCGACAAAAGAGTTATGCTGATCTTCATCGAAAGGACGTGGAATTTGATGTAGGAGATCATGTGTTCTTACGTGTTGCTCCATGGAAAGGAGTTACGAGATTTGGAAAGAGAGGAAAGCTAAATCCTCGATTCATCGGTCCATTTTTAATCCTCGATCGAGTAGGAACTGTGGCTTATAGACTCGCTTTACCGCCAAGTATGTCTCGTGTTCATAACGTTTTCCACATATCCATGTTACGCAAATATGTGGAAGACCCGAACCACATTATTGAGTTAGAACCGGACGAAATAGCGGAGGATTTGACGTATGAAGAAGTTCCTGTTCAAATCTTGGATAAGAAGGAACATATTCTACGCTCCAAGGTTATACCTCAAGTCAAAGTTTTGTGGAGAAACCACGATGTTGAGGAAATGACTTGGGAGTTAGAATCAGAAATGAAATCAAGGTATCCTTACCTCTTCGACATACCAGGTACGTACCCTAATTTCGAGGGCGAAATTTCATAAGAAGGGGAGGTTGTAAGACCCCAACTTTTATAAATAAAGATAAATTTTTTATAAATATCATTTTTGAATATTATGGAGTTAATTTGATATAATGTTATAGTTGTGGGTAATATTTATAAATTTTGCAAAGTACGCAAGTTGTTATATAATATTCGATTGGTCGGGGAATATTCGTTTTAACAGGGAATATTCGTACAACGACACAATCATTGGTGGACCCCACAACGGAATTATTGTCGGATTGAGAAAACGACAAAAATATTTTATTAAAAATAACGGCGGAAATTTTACCATTGTTACTGTTGAACTACTCGGTAGTAAAAGTACAGTAATACGTGTGGTTGCATAGTAGCACACGGTATTGATTATTAATGCTTATGTGAGAAGTCACTCAGTTTGATTTTATTATTGTCAGTTAATAATATGAATTATTTAGCGATAATGACGTTTTGTTTTATTCGTATTATTAACGTAATAAAACAGAAACATCTTTTTATATAAAACAAAATACTTTATTAAAGTTATTCTATAAATAGAATATATTTTATTTTATTTAAAAGATTTTTCTTTAAATATGGACCGTCAGATTAAAGTAATCAATCTGGACCGTTCATGGATTAGTTACTATGCATTCTATTTTTCTATAAATAGCAGCTCATTCCTTCATTATTTCTTACGAATTCACTGAACTCTAGAGAGAGAAACTATAGAGAGAAACTATAGAGAGAGAGAAGAAGAGTATTCTGCTACTTAACTACTTCCTTACTTCAGCTCTTCTTTAAAACGGTAGGGAATATTATTTCTTTTATATTCATGAAGAGAACTTCTGTTATTCCATTCGTTATTATTCTGTTGGAATAACCAGTATACGCGGTCTACCCTATACTTGGTGACATTCTTCTATTATTCTGTTGGAACATCCTGTCTGTGTGTTTTACACTGGACCTGGTTCCGTTTATTATTCTGTTGGAACATCCTGTCTGTGTGTTTTACACCGGACCTGGTTCCGTTTATTATTCTGTTGGAACATCCTGTTTGTGTGTTTTACACCGGACCTGGTTCCGTTTTATTATTATTCTGTTGGAATATCCTGTCTGTGTGTTTTACACCGGACCTGGTTCCATTATTTATTATTCTGTCGGAATATCCTGTCTGTGCGTTTACGCCGGACCTGGTTCCATTATTTATTATTCTATTGGAATAACCTGTCTGTGCGGTCTATCGCATGCATGGTGATTTCTTTTGTTATTCCATTCTTTATTGTACTCAGTTGGTTAAGTTTTGACTTCTATACTCCATGAAATTTGTGGAATATCCTTGATAGTTGCGTTTCATCCAGTATCTTTTCAAGAAAATATTCTTCTAAGCATTCTTGAATTTTACTCCACAATGCAGTATCATGTTGACAATTTGGACGTTGTTAATTCCTGGATAAATTAATTCTTGAACTTGTTTTATTGAATTCTTATATCATTGTCATCATCCTCATGTTTATAAAATGTTGAAAGTCATCTGTGGCATGTAGTGCATAGATGGACTTGGTATGATTATGACCAGGGATTATTCGGTATAATCATGACCGTAATGTTACAAATGATGTGGTAAAAGTCCTCATTGGCCCGTAGTGCATTGATGGACAGTTGTTGGCATGATCATGACCATTAATGAATACACGAATATCCTTGGCCGTAGTGCAGGGGTGATTCGATGATGTGGATTATTTTATTAAGCTGAGTCTCAGCGATCGCAGTGTTGAAAAACCTTTTAAATCATAAAAGATAGTAGAGTTTATTTTCTACTTGACTCTTTTAATGGATTGCTTGTTCCACTGCAGTTAAACTTGATGTCTATTATATTTTATCAGTTTAACATTGTTGAAGGCTAATGATAATTTATTCTGCATTATCTTAGTCATAATATTTCTTACTGGGCTAGTTGAGCTCACCCTTTCTTTCACTGTTCTCTTCAGGAAATGAGAACGTAGCTGGGACAAGTCGGGGTACGGAGTGATGGTCCGAATGATAGTATTAGTTAGTAGTCCTCACTATTCTATGTAATGGTGTGTTAATAAATGTAATGAGGACTCCTTTTGAGTATGAATACTCTCTAGAAGATAATATTGTATTCAAACTCACAGTTTATGTTTTGTCGTATTGTACACGACAGATGTATTAATCAGTTGTATTTGTATTCTGTACTTTGTATCTGACGACCCAAGATGGGTGATGTATACCTAATTTTTGGGGGCGTCACAGTGGCCAGTAGCTTGATGATAGCCACAATACTTCCGTGTGTTGCCCTGTCCTGGCTTAAAATTATCCCGGGGTGGTTCAAAGAACGGTTGACCTCTGATCTGATCCAAAATAACCGACCTATCCGTATTCAATTTGGTGTAAACCTTATTCACTTTCTGGGTGGGAGCAGGTGGACGATTACTTCCTTGTCGCCATGTGTTGTTGTACCTTTTCAAGCTGCCTTCTGGCCGACCGTTATATCCCCCCACCTTCTTTTGATCGCCCTCGGCCTTGGGAGCATCGGCCCCCTTTACTCGATCCGAAGAAGGTCGCTTCAGGCTATTCATGGCCTCCTCTACCGCGATATACCCTTCTGCCTTATCAAATGCTTCTGCCAGACTCTTCGAGTGGTGGAACACCAGCTTCTTCACCAACTTTTCAGACTTTACCAGATCCAACCCATTCTGAAACAAACTTACAGCCTGCAGATCATTGAGGTCTGACACCTGACCAACTGCCTCCCTGAACCTCTTCACGTACTGACCCAAGGACTCATCGGTGAACTGCCTGACCTGTGCTAAAGAACCTGTGGGCTTACCTCTTCGCCGGTTGCTTCCGAAACGGGCATGGAATTTGTCACACAACTCGGACCAAGAAGATACTGAATCTGCCGGTAGAGTCCCCATCCACTGTCTCGCATCTTTTCTTAATGTTGTAACAAACGTGTGGCATTTAGCAGCATCGGTAAAGTCGTAATAATCCATCAGCCGGTCAAATGCTTGACTATGGTCATAAGGGTCTCCAGACCCATCGTAACTCTCCATGTGTGGCAACTTCTTGGTGGTGTCTGCCTTCTCCTTAAGAATATCCGAAGAAAATGGGGACGCCTTTTTTCCCCAAGTATCCTTCACCTGTTGAACCTCGGCTAACTGTCTCCGGAGCTCCTTCAATTCTTTAACCAAATAATCTACCCCCTCCGGTTGAGATAACGCTTCTTTCTCCGGTGACTCCTTTCTCTTTCGAGTAGATCGGTCTTTTGCCATAGAACCCCCGACTCTCGTGGGACTTCTACGATGATGATGGTCTACAGAGCGGAGTGCCCTCGGTGGACTTTCTGGTGTACGGCCCCTAGATCTGCTTCGTCTCTGAGTTCTATGGCTGTGATGAGAATGCGCAACAACTAACGCCCTCTTTGTATTCTCAGGAGTGTTCTCCCTGCATCGGCCTCTTCGTTGACTTCGATCTTGCACTTTAGGATCAACAGGGTGATGTGCCATCTTCGATCCTTGAGGAGTAGGGCTTCTTGATCTTCTACTTTCTCGATGCTGGCCCCTAGACTCACGTTCTGAATGAGCGGGTTCCTTCCCACTCCGATGTCTAGGCTCTTCGGACTGAACATAACTGGACGCTTCATCCCTCAGCTCTGCCATCCGGGACATCTGCTCGGCTATATCCTGTCGTTGCTTCATAAGTGCCTCCATGGCCTTATCTGCTTCGTCCGCCATCTTAGCCAACTGGGAGGCCTTTTCGTCTTGGTTATTTCGGTATCGAGTTTTAGGCGAGGTGCCTCCTACTCGTTTCCGACCGTGACCAGATTCTTTCTCTGCCGTGAAGACTAGCTTTCTCTTAGCTTTACTCATAGCCCTCGTACGAGAATCTCCATGTGAACGTTTGGACGCTGTGCTAGCATGAACACTTAATGCAGGTCCCAAACGGTCTTTAACAGAAACTCGTGGTGCTGATTCACTGACAGCCATCGGCTGCCCTTCGGGTGTAGGCGTTCTACTCCTCCCCATGAACACTGACGTAGGACGACCACAATGTGTGATTGAAAAATACTCAGGACACTAGAACTCAGCCCTCCTTCTAGCGCCAATGTTAACGCCAAGATCTTTTGCCAACGTCCCAATCATGTAAGACGCCCTGATCCTGCACACTAAATACAGTCAACACCAAAAGCTTGATGGCTTCGACCGTCGGGGGATAGCTCAGGCGTGAGAGTCAGTACCGACCGTTACAAGGGTTAACAATGGAGGATAAAATATCTAGTATCCTTAGAGAGATAAAAATTTGTATGTTTTGGTGTATGCGTACCTTTTTTTGGAGACTCTTTTGCTGGGTTATACTCTCTTGCCTGGTTTACTGTGCCACCCACTACCTACTGACACCACTTATCCCCACGTCCGGTGACTCACCTGTCACTCCATCACCTTTGTTCACTGTTTTCTACCGCCGGCCGAAAATTATCCCATCCACATTAATGATTTGTAGTCAAAACAGTCAACCATTACCTTTTTCATCATTACAAGTCAAAGATGGATATATTTAAATGTATGATGGGTTAACCCAATAACCCGGTCCAATACTAAGGAGATATAATGTAAGGATTAGGCCCAATAACTTTAGGACTTAATAGTGGAGGCCCAAGGGACTAATTAATTAAACAGGCCCAATCCCCACGGCCCAATAGGAGAAATATCATGACCCAACACTAGACAATTCAACTGTTCATATCCAAAACTAAGGCAGAAAATAATTTTATATGTACGAAGTTGTATTCTGATTAATGTGAAACTTTAAATCATAACATAAAATAAATTACTATGATTTTTTTTCTTCTCTTAGCTCATGTATCAATATATTATTATATTTATTATTGATATAAATTTGTGACAAGACTAAATAGTCTAATATTTAGATATCGTGTTCGAGTTCTCTGCTCAATTTATTAGGCCCCATATTTTTTAGAAAACTGATAAATTCACAATAAAAAATAATATTTTTACATGAAAATCGTTTCTATACATTTATAACGATATTTTTCATATGAAAATATTAAAAAATATTATAGAAATAAAAATTTTCTATTTTTTATGGTCAGTTTCTTACAACTGCTTAATTTTAAATGGGCCTTCCAGGATTGGCTCAATAAACTTTGAATGACAGTCTAATCTATTTATTGTATTCAGCTTGCGAACCATATCAGGGTTCAAGTCTCAAACTTGGGCTTTACTCAAAGTTTATGGTTGTAACTCTCAAACATGGGCTTTAACCCCAGGGCCAGGACAGTAAATTCCACACAATATGAACGGAGAAAAAAAAATTATAAGGACATAATAATTAGACATTTATAATTTCAATTATTTATATTTTAACATTTATCTTAAAAATACGAATTTAGATGTTGACAATTTTTATGTCGAAGTAGTATTCTGATTGATGTAAAATTTTAAATGAAAAGATATAATAAATTAATATATCAAAATATAAATTGGCAAAGTAGTTCTAGCCGATTTTAATGTCCAATTAACATTATCATGTCCGCATAAAGAGTTTAAACGGAGTGGGTACGAAGTAGTATCAACTATGAATTATGAGTTGCGGACTTGTTAAGGTGAGTCGTCAGCTTAATCTGTAGTTTGGGCTTAGACTTTGGGTTTCTACCTCCGATCGCTGCGAGCAATTCAGATCAGTAGCCTCAGTCGACAGATCCGGCGATTCGCTACACTCTTGTATGTACTCACTTCTCTACCTCTGCATCATGATATTACATTTATATATATATATATATATATATATATATATATATATATATATATATATCAGCTTGTTTTATTTTTTTTGAAAGCAGAATATTCAATACTTAGGTTTAAATGAACGAGGAAAACCCAATTTATTTTCAAATATGCTCAAGTTATTGAACGCAATAGGGATTTTCTGTGTAATAGAAGTACATTTTTAGCTGATGATGTAGTGAAAGGGTCTTATTTAATTGAATAGAATCTAGAGCTCTGAACTTCAAATTTCCAAACCCAGGTGATTAGAAGAAGGCCTTTGAAGTGGAATCTGATCCTACCCAGCATGGTACGAATTTGCAATTTGCTTAAGATTTCAATAAGAATAATTTAATAGTTTTATTTTAGCAGCTAGTCATAATAGTGAGGCATTCTCTAAATGATGGTACATTATTTTTCCAGAATTATATTATAGGAGCCTTCAAGCCAGCTTGTAACATCTCTGTCACATTCACGGATGGAAAAACACGCAAACAGGTATTACTATTTTTGTTCATAGTTTATGTAGTAGATAGAAACAATGTTTGGGGATCTTGTTTGTCATTATTTGATTGCGATGACTGGAATTTTGTTGCAGGTGAAAAAATTGTCAAATTACTTCTTTATTTCTCGTAAATTGATATTCTTGTTTGTCAATACTCAATAAGATGGGTAGTGGAATGTACTAAAAGATGAAAAGAAGTCAAAAAAAACTAAGTGACAGCTTAGTGTTCTCTTCATCACAAGTAAGATGGGACTTTTAACTGATAACTTCTTTTTTTCCTCTTGGTGCGTCTCTTAAAGTTTCTGGTAATCCCTTGGATACATTACCCACCCCATAAGAGCCATGCCATGGCCGAGTCATACATAATTTTTTGTAGGTTTTCTTGTTGAGTTGTCAATTCTTGATCATTTTACCTCATCCTTATTAAAATGGAAACGTTCTATTGAGCCTTTCACTTGGGGTTTCAGTGAAAACTTATTGTGGGCATCATGGATAAGGAGACATGTGTACCATACTGTCTGATGACGTGGAATTACTACCCCAAATATGCCTCTTCTCTGATTTATTTATGAAAAAACGCAATAAATTGTCAATTGACAAATTTCTTATTTTATATGCACTTATACTGTCTTTTTCTGGAGTATGATACATGCATTCTATGATTACTGCTTGTGGCCCTTTTGAATGCTTTTAGCTTCTTCATAAAGTTATTAGGCTAAACATCTCTTTGTTAGTAGTTGGTAACTGACCTCCTTTCCAAGCGTTGTTAATTTCCTATTTTTTACCAGATCACTTATGTGGGTTTATTGCAATAGGCATATTATACTGTAATGTGATTTCATCGTGATACTTCATCGTTATGTTACAATTCTAGGTTTCATTGAAGAAGGAAAATGGTCAAACAGTTATGGTCCCACTTTTTCAAAGTCAAGAGAACATTTCTGGCAAGGTACTTTGCATATTTATATTGTATATCATTGATTACGTTGAATTTGATTGTTGATATTTCAGACATTATCCCTGAACATGTTATTTTAAAATCTTACTACTCAGATGCATTATATTGCCATCAATTTCAGATTTCTATAGAACCAGCTCAAGGAAAGAAAGTTGAACACAATGGGATTAAAATTGAGCTCCTTGGTCAGATAGGTGAGTATCAAGTTTTCAGTTAGATAGTTACTTGTAGGAGTGTTGATTATTGAATTACTTGGTGTTCCTGTGCAATGCATAAAAAAAACTTATTCAAAGAAAAATAAAACAAAAAGGAAAAAGTGTATGTTGAGATCTGCTTAAACTATGTCTCAAGTCATTTTGGGTGTTATGAAGAGCAAAGGTCATGCTTTACTTAATGCAGTGTGTTTAAGTACTTATAGGATGCACTTAATGCATTACTTCATTTTTTTTCTAATTGGAAATTGTATTTTTCTGTGATATAGTTATTTTCTGGATGTTGCTAGCTGTTGATATATTTATTATCTTTTGTAATATCTTGTTATTGCATTTCTCTTTGCAGAAATGTACTTCGATAGAGGCAACTTCTACGACTTTACATCGCTTGGTGAGTTTTATGTGTTCGGTTAAGGATATTATTTCTTCTGCAGTTGTTTACCCAATTCCCATTTTTTTTTTGTGGAACAACAAAACTTGATTGGCTTCTGCAATATAAATTTCATCATGAATAAAGCTCTTTTACTATGATATTACACCTGTCTGTAAAAGAAAATTATACTCACTCTTATCAAAAAGAAAAGGCAGTCGTTTCTTCACCCTCTGAATATATTTTTCTCTTGAATCAAATTTTTTTCACTGTAGTTCGTGAACTGGATGTTCCTGGCGATATTTATGAAAGGAAAACATATCCATTCGAATTTTCAACGGTTGAAATGCCATATGAGACATACAATGGGGTGAACGTGCGACTCAGGTAACTACTCGTTTAGGTTTTCAATTTTGTGTACATGCTCTTTTGGCTTGCTATTGATCATTAACAATTGATTATAGGCAGTGATTTTGTATGCAGTTGTTTTGTAGAAACATGCAGCAAACTTATCTATCTTCAAAAACAAATATTAATAGAAATTAATATATGCATTTTGTTATGTCCATGACGAATGTGTCTGTACTCGATGCTTCTTGTTTGTGTCCGGACGCATTATACATTTTATTAATTTGTGATTGACAATTTAAATTGTAGTGATTTGAACTGTGTTCTTTTCAGGTATGTCCTGAAAGTGACAATCAGCCGTGGCTATGCTGGAAGCATCGTGGAATATCAAGACTTCATGGTAGTCCTCTCTCTCTCTCTCTCTCTCTCTGAGTGTGACTCTCATACCCACCCACACCCACCAGAATGTACCCACAGGGCACAGTCACATAAGGCAGTCCTGCCACCATTAAACTTATCCCAAAAAAGAAAAAAAAAGAAAAATGGATGCTACCATTTATCTCTCGCTATGAAACTATGCTAAAAACCTGAGCACTTGTTCTTTTTTCCATTTTTATTCTTTACTTGATTTCTGTTTAGATATTTGAAGACAGGATTAATGTCTTAAAGTATTTACTCATCTCTGTTTGGCAGCATTCTTTTTTATTAATTTGCCTCATGTTGGTCTTTGAATTTTCTTGCACTTCTCTTTTCTTGTTATTCTGTTACAGGCTATTTATTACTGCAGTATTCCATCAGCTTCGCCTTCAAATATTTCCAATAAATATGACTGAAACTTTGTTTGAGTGCTGATTAAAGTAAAATTATAAAATCATGTTAATTTTCTTAGACCTGTTTGTGGCTTGAATTGGGGCTACATAAAAAGTCAAGGACTCACATTCTACTGATCCCTACTAGTTGGAAGTAATGCTTATTGAATTTATCAAGACTTACCCTAGGCTCTTGTTCCTTCACATACAATTATGGAATTATATGCTGCCAATACCAAAAATGTACATACAGAGGATGCTATTTATGATATTGCGTTCATTAAGCCAACCAATGCCTGTGACTTGTGTTCCGTATTTTATCTGTTTTTTGCTAAATGTATTTTATCTTCTTCATTTACCTTTTATATTGTAAACTTGACCTACTGGGAAAGAAACTATACATGAGATATGTTGTGTATTTTTGTACCAAACATTAACTGGTCAGTCAACCAATGCATCCAAAAGCCATTTGAAGAAAATATTTATCTATGTTTCCATCTATACTTATAGTTGTAAAAGTGTTTCTGGATTAAAAAATTCTTCAGACATAGGCTTCCCAAATCTGTATACTTCAACTGCACAATTTTGTGTTCTTTACTATTCATGAGCTTTAGCAATTATATATTTTTATGGCATATTTTAATCTGTCTGGTCAATTTATTGGTATTTTTTGCATCAGGTTCGCAATTACGGCCCACCCCCACCCATTAACAACAGTATTAAGGTTAGTGATGTACTATAATATTTTTTACATATATATTATATGTGACAGTTTAGTATCCTTTTGCAATATTCTGAATTTGCCCATCTGTTCAGACCACTTGAATGAATGCGTCTTTATTAAGCTACCCTCTATCATGATGTCCCATAAAATGAGTAACATAAATGGTGTCTTGTTAGTCATAGTCATGAACTCTTAAGTGAGAGCATTACTTTGGTGACAAAATAATCTTACAAAAAATAACTTACAAAATGATTTGGCCAAGTGTAATTAGTTGATGATCTATCGTTCATGAGTGGGCTTGGCAATAATAACCAACAACAACATCATTTTGTATCCATTTTTAGTAACCATTCTTTAGTCACCAAAGCATTATTGTAATATCCAACTACATTGTAAAACAATTGTTATATCAAGAATTATTTCTCAATCTCATATTTATCTATTGCAGATGGAAGTTGGAATTGAAGATTGCCTTCACATTGAGTTTGAGTACAATAAGAGCAAGTAAGCACAAACTATTAATTGGGAATTTGTTTGAATAATATTTGGATTTTGCTCCTGATTAGGCACTAAGGTTTTTTTTTTTTTTTTTGGGGGGGGGGGGGGGTGGAGGGGAGGGGTTTGGAGTTTCCTGCTTAGTTTAACTAGGTTCTGCTGGGAAGTTACCAATGCTTAAAGCAATAGAAGCGTCAGATGCACGAAAGTAGATTAAGGATTAAGGTTTAGCCAAGATGTGTAAACATAATTTTTGTGGTTAATTTTAAATACTCCCTCTGTTTTAAAATATAAGATCAAATTTGACTTTTCAAAGTCAATTTGAGATATTTTCAAATTTAAAATTGATGATATTTATTTTACTTTTGAAAACATTAATTCTTTTGATTAGTCATTAGTAATTAGTACTACTAGTTAGATAGTTTATAATTTTGTATTGTCTAAAACTAAATTAGTAGGGCCTTTTCGTGGTTGACTTATTTTAAAATGACTTATAAATTAAGTTTTAAACTTACTCATAAGTCATTTTTAAGTTGACTTATAAAATTAAGTTCAAATAAGTTATAAAGATAACTAAAATAAAGGCTAAAGAGTCTTTACATTTGGTCAAACCTATTTATTTTAAAATGACTTATAAGACATTTTTTGAGAAGTAAAAATTATTACTTCTCAAAAAGTACTTGTAATTCAATTTAAGTTGAAAAATGAGTCGCATACGAATACTTAAATAGTAAAGAAGTACTTATCACTCCTGAACAGGAATTCGTATTAATTTTGAATTTTACATTCACACATATCGTCTCCCAATATGTTTATTCCTATGAATCTTAGCGTAGATTCTGATCAGGGATTAGCGTGGAAGCATCTCAAAGTCACTTCAAAATGTCAACATTAATCTTATATTTATGAAACAGAGAGGGAGTATTAAATTTTAAGATTGAAAATTGTTATTGGGAAAAAGTTATGATAAATTATGTCCTTGCCGAACATTGATGTGCATTAAAAATTTCGTCAACCCAAATAGGATTTGCATTTTATGATGAAGGTAAAATTACTATGGTGTAAAATTTAACTGAGCTCTAGTCGTGTTGTTTTTGGCTTAAAAGGGATATATATTAGCTTGTTGATTGGAATTTTGTATTCAGGTATCATCTGAAAGATGTAATTATTGGCAAGATATATTTTCTTCTTGTTAGAATCAAGATTAAAAATATGGATCTTGAGATCAGGCGCCGAGAATCAACAGGTTCCGGGGCTAACACCCATGTTGAGACAGAGACACTTGCCAAATTTGAGTTAATGGATGGTGCTCCAGTCAGAGGTATATTCTCATAACAGTCCCTTACACTCTTCATCGTTTCTACTTGGTTCTCTGTAATTTTTCCGTTTCTTAAACTTGTATCTGTTGGCACTAGTTACCCGTGGTTCTGTCCACTATAGTGTTTCTACAAGTACAGGCTTTCTACAAAGTGCAAATAGTTTTGAAACTCAACGACTTTTCAGCCATCATTCATCTGCCTGGCAGCATATTATTTATTTGCACTATTTTAAATATTGAAGAGATTTAGACCATAAATAAGCTTTGTTTTTTCTTGTCATTCTCAGGCAATTAGACTTCAATCAGTAATTGAAGCTTATGAGCCGCCACTAGTCATGATAACAAATTTTCAAAAACGAATGGGTTACAGATAGTCCTTTTTGCTCTTGCAGGTGAATCAATTCCGATCAGACTGTTCTTAAGCCCATATGAACTGACGCCAACGCACCGCAATATCAACAACAAATTTAGTGTGAAGTACTATTTGAACCTCGTCCTTGTTGATGAAGAGGACCGGCGGTACTTTAAGCAGCAGGAAATCACAATTTACCGCCTTGCAGAAACTTCTTGAATTGTCTGGAAACAATTTTTAGCTTTTACCTTGAATAGGAAAATTACACCATATCCAGCTTTGTTGTTCAGTGTGAGATAATCCTGTTAATTGTGATGGCTACAATAGCATTGTTTTTAATTGTTCTTGCCCACTTTTGTACGACATCGTTCCAATTGTATAGACGAGTTTTCTCTACTGTACTCAGACTCCCATTTTTAAATGCATTATTAAACTGAAATTTTTACCGGTCAACGGAAAAATAAAAAAAAAAAAATATTTTAAAGTTAGTTATTCACTACTAAACTGAATTTTTTAACAGTCTGAAAAAAATAAAATTTAAGCTAGTTATTTATATAAATTTGGATATATTTTAAACGTTTTATAAGTTATTAATTAATTTTAACATATAAATTTTATATTTTGATGGCCACAATGACAAATGTGTGGGATTTAGATGTTACTTGGATATTATTTGGCGTGTCCACGTGGACAATTGTATAAAAATAATATTTTTTAATTTTTCATTAAAAGTCAATTTGTTTGGACGAAATTTGTGACGGTTTGTAAAAAAAATAAGTTGTTAAATAAGTTGATCGTTAAAAATTTTAGTCCAATAATACATTTGTAAATCGAGGTTATGTACAACGAAAAAAAAAAGTGAATTTAACCCTATAGACGAGAAATAAATGTAAATGGGTCAATGACAAGAGAAATCACTTGTCTCAATTATTTAGGTTGAAGTTATAGCCTGTAGAGGTTAATTTAGCTGGGGACCAATTAGGGATGCACAAAAGGCTCGTGACTTGGCCTTGGTTTGACCTGGGTCTAACCTACGACCTAATCAAAACCTGGACTGGTTAAGGCCGACCTGAAAAGCTTGGAAAGGCTAGCCTTTTAGTACAAAAAAATATGTCACCCTGACTGCCCTGGGCCTGGCCTGGTCTAGCAAACATGCCTGACTTGCTTTGTTAGTTGTTGACTATTGTGAACAAAAACTTTACAATCGTTTAATTTTTACTTGATTATTTTTTCCTTCACGGTCATTTGGTAATATATGTAAATTTCTTTGCAGAGTAAAAAACTTAATCAAAATAGAAAATTTCAGTTGCATACTTAACTTCACATTGCAGATCGGACATTCACAATTTTTTTTAAAGGTGTTGGACCGGCCTAACCTGACCTCAATAGATCATATTTTGGTATAATTCTTCTATGTCGACTGCTTTCTACCGACCGAATTAGTGATCGGTCGGAAACTTTATTTTATTTTTAAATTTTTTTTTACTTTTGACTACTAAATAATTAATGTGATTTATTAAAATTAAAATTTTTACAAAATACAGTAATTTAGGTATCATTTGGATATATGTAAAAAATAAAGTTGCACAGACTGTACAACTCTATTTTTTACATGTATCCAAATAACACTTAAATCACTGTATTTTATAAAAATTTCAATTCTAATAAATCATATTAATTATTTAGTACTCAAAAGCAAACAAAAAAATTAAAAATTCCGACCTGTTACTAACCCGGTCGACGTAGACTTATTGATTTTGGTAGGAGTAACTTGACCTAAACCTGACAAACTTAAATCGGACCATATCAGAGTGACTTGTTGTGCATCTCTAAAGTCAATTATGACAATTGTATTTTTTATTTTTTAAGTATATTTATACTTTTTTATTATATAAATGATATATTTCTGTCTTAGTTAGTTTTACAGTATCTTGTATTATTCGGTGGGTTGAAATAATAAAACATTTTGAAAAGACGTAATTAAGAATCACTTGAACATATATTGCTTATGTTCTACAAAAAAGAAAAAAAAAATCTCATTTGCAAAATTTGTGGATATTAAGAATATAATTTTGTTACAATTATGCCCTTAAAAACAATTGATTATTAGTTTAATAAATTAATAGTGTGGTATGATAAAAAAAAATTATAATAAAATTTTTAAGGACATCGGGTAGTTTTATACAATTATAACTAAATAATTAATTATTATTTTTCGTGAGGAAAAAAAATTTAACAAATGGAACAATAAGAATTTTCGAATTTTGTAATAATAGACTTGCAATAACAGAACCACCACCACCGACCTCTTGACAAAAGTTGTGGAGCCTTAGAAATGTCTGCTGCTGCTGGGCTTGGAGGTCTACTAAGGCAGAGGCTTAACTCCTCTTCCTTTATCATGTCATTGATGGCTAATTCTATCAGAAACTCTTCTTCGAGGGTTTCGTGTTCTTCTTTTTCCACTGCTACTTTGCCAACCAAGCGAGTCGGCACTCACAGCGGCAGTTTCCACTGCGATGAAGCGCTTGCCTGCTTCATGATTCAACTCACTAATAAATTCTCTGCTGCCCAAATCGTTCGAACTCGAGACCCCCAGGTGCATTGCTTTTACATATTGCTATTATGCATTGATTGTGTTTGTATCTATGTCTGTATGTGTATATAGATATATTGTATATAAAAGGTGGCGTTTAATTTTTGGGAGTTTTGGTAGGTGTTGGATACGCTTGATGCTGTGGTTGATGCTGGAGGAGTTTATGATCCGAGCAGAGATCGTTTCGATCATCATCAGAAGGGTTTTAATGAGGTTTTTGGTCACGGATTATTCACCACTAAACTTAGTAGTGCTGGCCTTGTCTATAAGGTAGTGTGGAAGCTAGATTTACTAATTACATCTCCCTTTGCTTTCAAATCCTTGTGCATTTTTTTTAAGATTACCAAGATATACCCGAACTGACAAACCTTTTAACCATGTTTTGGGCATGGTTTGAGTTTCATTAGCTGGGTATAAAATGATCATTCTCCTGTACGGAGACAAAAAAAATAACGAGAATACTTTTTTTAGAGTTGTGGACTCATTCAAATTTTGAATCGAAAAATAAAGAAATTAGCTAGTGATCATCAGTTGCCTTAATTTGGTTAGACTGTTAGTAGCATATTTTCATTTATTTCAGTTGCAATTATCTAATGCACAGCTCATTTTGTCTAGCATTACGGGGTAGAAATAATAGCAAAGGAGATTCAGCTGGATGAAGGACACCCTGACGTCTGCAGGTTATATTTGGCCGTCTACAAGAGCTTTATAGAGGTGCAGTAATTTGTATCATGTAGTTAGTTCTTCAGAATGCATATTTTGTGCTTTATTATTGGCAAAGTATGTCATAATATTCACGACTGATTTGGTTATTGATCAAATCAAATTCTACATCTTCTCCAACTAATAGTGAGTTTTTTCTTTATGGCATTGAAATTCACTGTTTTCCTTATTTATAAATAAGGTTGAAGTCAGGTAGTACAACACACATTGTGAAAAAACTTTCTTATTTACGACGCCCCACTAGTTGATGTGCTCGGCTATACAAGATGCATGCTCAATAAATCATGGCCACCACAGTGTTGTAGATAATGTATTTGTTGTATGGTAGAAGGAAGGTGGCGAATATGAAATTAGTTACGTAAGCTTTTTAAATTTCAACTTAGCACATGGGCTGAGGACCTGGGCTGGTTGCATATATGTCTTTCTGATTATTTTTCATTTCTACCTAGATAGCCTTGCAACTGATGCTGTATTTCTTTCCGTACAAGTGTAAGCTTATCTTGATCTAACTGTATTTTGGGTTTTCAAACTCTAACAGGCAGTTGACGCTATTGACAATGGAATCAATCAATATGATGTTGACCTACCTCCTAGGTATGTGAATAATACTAGCTTGTCTTCAAGAGTAGGGAGATTAAATCTGGACTGGGTGGACCCTAACCAATCGCCTGAAAGAGAAAATGAGGCCTTTCAACGTGCAATGATGCTGGCTGGAGGCGAATTCATGGAGGTGTAGTTTTCTCTGATAGTCCCTTGTATCAAGTGGTTAAGTAATTAATTTCTAAATCTTTCTCAGGTCAACTGGTAGTTCATAGGAAGCTTTTGCCTAAACATTAAATAATCTCATAGGTTAAGCAACTAATTATGGGATAGCAGCAAGTGTTTCCAAATAATGAAACCCTCTTTCTGAAATTTTCATACAGAGCATACATTTTCATGCAAAAACGTGGCTGCCTGCTCGGTCAATTGTTATGGAATGTCTTGCAGCAAGAAAAAACGTTGATTCCACTGGAGAAATCATGCTGCTGACTAGAACTTGCCCTGTAAGTGGGAACTTTTTCTTTAGAGCAATAGTCTCAAATCTCTAACCTCTTTCTATATTGTAAAGTCTCCTCATTATCTTTTAACAATTAGCACTGTAGACATCATTGATTTTTGTCCCCAAGTTCCAAAGTTGTTAAATGTGTATTTCATAAAATGCTAGGCCAGTCTGTTGAATGACTCATTGTCTTTTGATTAGAAACTCAGATGTATAAAACTAATTAGAAAGAGAGGTTGGGAAAGAAGTAGATAATTTATTTAAAATTTTGAAATGAAGTATAAAAAGGAATGGTTTGAATTGTATTTTAGAGCTCAGCTAATAAATATGATTTAATAACATTTTGGTTGTCACTTAGAAATTAACATGATATATTGAACAGTGGAAGCTTCACATATTCGAGGTTGAGAAGGAAATGAAGATTGATCCTTGCATCAAATATGTTATTCACCAGGTACTCTGTACTTATCTTCCTGCCCATGTTTCAGTTTGTCGTACTTAATACATATATTAACCACAATTTACACGTGTACCCAATCTCACTCAACTTAGTTTTGATGGTATTTCTTGGTACAGATGGAAATGTAGGGCTTCTGTTTGTCTACTATTGTGTTGAAAGGGTTTTTTCCTCTATAAAATTTCAGCTCTGAACAAAAAGTAGTTTTTTTTTGTGCCCCGCATGATTTTTTCTAGGATGATAGGAGCAACAACTGGCGAGTGCAGGCAGTAGCTGTCTCACCCGATAAATTTCAGAGTCGGAAGCCTCTATTATCTCAGTGGAGGGGTTTGACAGATGAAGAACTTTCTGAGGTGGCGGGAATCCCTGGCTGTGTTTTTGTCCATATGAGTGGCTTTATCGGTGGAAACCAGTGTTATGAGGGTGCTTTGGCAATGGCAAAAGCTTCTTTAATGGCTTAAGCAAGAAATGATGCTTCATTTTTGTGGTAATCTCTATGAATTCTGCTTCTGGCCTTGCATCAAGAATTACAAAGTTATCTTATTTTGCACTTATATGATGCCCCCAACTAAAATTGACAATCCTGAGTTAGTTGTTATACATTTGAAAAGTTTTGAGAGTTTTATTTGATTGGTTATGTTTTATTCAAACGCATATGAAGATTTATTTGGGATGTAATGTAATACATTTTTTAATTATATTTCTAAATAATTAAAATCTCATTATTTACATCAATTATATTTCTAAATAATTATATATATGAGTAAATAATAATTAATATAAAAAATTATAATGTATATTACAAAATATATTACTGATTAAAATTTAGTAAACAACTTTATTTTATATAGGAAATCTTAAGTTAATTAATGTTAAAAAAGTATTGACTTATATATTACTAATTAAAATTTAATTACCTTTTAAAACTAAATTCATAATCTTAACTTTTTATTTTACAACAATTTTATTTTTTATAAAATTTATTTAGTTAATTAATTATGCAATAGAGTATGACTAAACACTATGGTTAGGCTTTTAGTTTTCCATTTAATTTTGAATTCTAATTAAAAATACATATATAAACACTAAGAATTGATTATAAAACTTAAATATTAAATTAAAAATAACAAACTTAATATTAAATTTTGAAACTATATAAAAAATTAATATTATAAAACAATTTATGACTTTGTTGTCGTAATTTATTCCATACTATTTGTACATTTGAATTACTATTTTATTAAGCCTTTATATAGTTTCAAAAACTTAATATTAAATTATAAATTAAAAATAATTTTATTTAAAAAATAACACGTACTTCACACGGATGACTTAGCTAGTTGCAATGAAATGACCAAAAGTAAGTTGTATTTGTCGGTATGATTCAGTTGGGTTTATTTGGTTTAATTTATTTTAGGAGATAATCCGTTCGCTTTAATTTTTTTTTATTTTATTGCATCGTTAATAATTTGTAATAAATTTTATTTTATTGTTAAAATGTAATATTATATCGTGTATCGAAAAAAAAAATTTAAAGAAAGTGCCTTTTTAACCAATGTATTTAAATATTTAATAGAAACTTAATAAAATAGGGAACCAATGTCTAGGAGGTTACTAATCCTAATTAGAAATGTTGTTATTATTGTAATAAATAACTATTGTCATAACAGAGTTGTCTAGGTTCCGGTTAGTGGAGGAAAAGTAGCATGTCATTACCATCGGGTTTTTCATTTTGTTGCCAATTGAAGAAGAGTCCTTTTACAGGAATATTTTTTTTTGGATCGAATTATTGGACATGTCTAATATTTTTTTGGAATTTTCTTTTGTACAGTCTGTTCTTGTATATATGGTCCGCATCTTAAGTTCATCCCTTATTCAACTTATCCGAACTCACCTCCCTTTAGCGACGGACCCGACGACGGTAGCGTCGCTAAAAGTATAGACGACGGTTGTATGACCGAACCGTTACCAGGTCCGTCGCTAAAGAGGGGTGAGCTCGAATGAGTTAGATAAGAGGTGAGCTTAAGATCCGGACTCCTTATATATATATATATATATATATATATATATATATATATATATATATATATATATATATATATATAGTCCCCTTCAGTTGAGGGATCCCTCAAATAGTGTTATTTGAGGGATAGTGCGCTAAACCGTTGGATCTATTTTAATAACTTTATGTGGCTGAGATTTTACAAATAATCCAACACATCAAATGCAACAGTTATCCAATGCAACACATAAGATGTAAAATCTCAGCTACATAAAGTTATTAAAACAGATCCAACGGTTGAGCGCATTATTCTCAAATAACACTATTTGAGGAATCCCTCAACTGAAGGGGACTGATATATATATATATATATATATATATATATATATATATATATATATATATATATATATCCAAATTACATTTAAAATACTATATTCTGTAAAAAAAATTAGTTAAAATAAATACTACTCCTTCTGTTCCTAAAAGATTGTCGTTTAAAATTTTTGCACATAAATTAAAAAAGTCATTTAATACTATTATTTAACAATTAAAATTTGTTTAAAATTTTATCACTACTCCTTTATTAAAAATTGAAAACTATTAATACAAGGGAGAGAATTTCTTAGGACAATTAGAGAAGATGTGTAATATAGGAAAGTGGAGTAAATAATTTATTCTCCTAAAAAATTGTAAACGATAAATATTTTGAAATAATTTTTTTTTAAAACGACAATCTTTTAAGGATAGGAGGAATATAACTTTTTTGAGATTCACAAGAGAAAAAAAAAACCTTAATAGGTCCAGTTTTCCGTCCAAAAAATATGTCTGTATAGTCTAGACTTATTGATCGAAGAATATGGGTTGTTTGGTAGTCAATGGATTCATTAATTGAAAATGTATTTGAAATATTTAGTGTTCTTATAAATGGTGCAAATGCAATTGTCAATGGATCCATTAATTTAAAATGGTGGATGGCGATCCAGTCCCTCCCGGCTCCCATGTTATCAACATTATCCACTGATCAACCGCCTAAATTACACGGATAAGTTTCGGTGGGATCCATATTCCACAGTTTCAGTGCAAGTCGACACAATCAGACAGCTTATGCTTCGCCACGTGTCCATCACCGACACCAATCAGACAGCTTATGCTTCGCCACGTGTCCATCTTCAGCCAACGAACGGGCCACATTAAATTATACTGTTTGACAAACCGCGTTACTCGCAGTCATCCTGCTAAGTTTCATATCATATATGATGATCAATCTTCTTATACATACATCTCTCTCTCTCTATATATATACGAAGAGCTTCACGTAATCAATCCATCTTTTTTTGTTCTCTCTCCCTCTCTCACTCTTTCTCTCTCTTCTATTCTTTCAGAAAGAAAAGGACTGAGCAGAGATCTACATCTGACACTGTAACACGAGCAAAGGGGGTATTATTACAGAATGGAGGTGTTCTATTACATGGTGTTCGGGTTTTTAGGGGCCGTAGTGGCAGTGTTGGAGCTAAGCAAGAACAATAAAGATCGAATCAACACTTCTCAGCCTTTCAATTCCTTCAAGAACAATTACCTTGTCGTCTACTCTCTCATGATGGGTAAAATTATACATTTAAACCATTTATTATTATCATTATTATATTAGATCTGCCTTTTCCCTCGCTCTATATTTTTTTATATTTGCATTATCAATGTATACCGCCAATTTCTAGCGAATTATAGACATTTCACTGTTCGATCCGATCTGATAGTGTCTTACTTCAGTGGAAATGCAAGTAATTTCTCTTGCAGTTAATGGATCTATGTGCTGAATCAGATTTCAAATTGCGTCTATCCTTACATTTTGGATCTGGGTTATTATTTAATTTTAGTTGTTGAGAAATAGAGATGAATAAGAGTTATTGAACCTGTGAACTACTTTTGAGAACAGAATAAGCATCTGAGATTTGGGTCAGTAAATTTTAAAATGTTTATCAGCAACAAAATGTTCTCATCTGAGAAGTGTGGTTTTCATTCATACTGTGTGAGCTTGATTCTATTAATTATTGTTTTATAAATGATGAACAAATCGAATAATACTTTCATTCAATTTTCATGGTTTGGCTGGTAACTACCAAACAATAAGTTTTAAGCGATACTCTCAGTTTTCCCTTTATATATTCATTAATTTTGAAAGAAACAGCAGGAATTTGATTTTTAATTATATAACTGTTAAATTAGTTGCATCAAGCTGATTTTACTACTGATAATTGCTCATACTACTGTTTGAATTGCAGTTACTACTTTTTCCAAGTCTTGGTATTCATTCTTCTAATGGTTTACCTTTCATGTGGCTACAGCTGGTGACTGGTTGCAGGGGCCTTATGTGTACTACCTTTACATGACTTATGGCTATAGTAAGGGACAGATCGGACAGCTCTTTATTGCTGGGTTTGGATCTTCCATGTTGTTTGGGACAATTGTTGGCTCTCTAGCAGATAAACAGTGAGTAGCTCTCTTTAAAGTTTCCTTACTTGGTAAGTTTTTGTGACGAAGTTTCTCAATCATATTTTTCTTTGGTGGTTCATGAAACTTATTTCAGAGGTCGGAAACGGGCATGTGTAACTTACTGCATTACTTACATACTGAGCTGCATGACAAAGCATTCTCCACAATATAAAGTTCTGATGTTGGGTCGTGTGTTGGGTGGTATTGCCACATCTCTCTTATTTTCATCATTTGAGTCGTGGCTTGTTGCTGAGCACAACAAGGTGAGGGGTGCTTAAAAACAGAAATCTTTGGCTAGCTCTGCGTATTTTTTTTTATTTTTCAGTATTTTCCATATTTTTTCATTAGCAGAGTTGCATTCCATAGTTAGAACCTTCATATAATGGAACATAATTGCTTAAGAATCTTGTCAACTGAGATGAAACTTGTTTCAGAAAAGTCTATATCTGGCGGGCGCTATTTCTTAACTTATTTGAATGGAAGGTTTTGATATGTTTTTTCCTTTTCATAATATATGGTTCTTGCATAATGTCATCGGTACATATGACTAGAACTTTTCAGGAAGTTTTTCTTAAGAGCTTCCTTGACATTCATGAGACGCCTTCACCTTATAACACACCTTTTTAATATATTTTATGCGCTGTCAATCTTTCTCTTACCATGATGGTGATTGATAGAAGAATACAGAGGACTTATGAGCAGGATAAACACTTGTTAACTTGTCATCATATAAAGAAATATAGTACTTAGTATGTGGGCCGACACCTAGTTGCTCCAGAAATATGATGTTATTGTTCGGGATCTGAATTGTGTTGAAAGGTCTTGCAGTTCCTTAGTTTGTTCTGGTTGTAGTATGTAATGTTTGCTTTTAAAATTTATGTTTAGTTTCCTCCGTTCTATCTATCCATGAATGTAAATATATTATTCCCCATGTTCATGAAAACTAAATCAGTTTGATGGTCATTGATCCTTCTTTTCTTCATGTTTCTGTAGAGAAATTTTGATCAACAATGGCTCTCACTAACTTTCTCCAAGGCTATATTTCTTGGAAATGGTCTTGCTGCTATAATCTCTGGGTTATTTGGAAATATGCTAGTTGATACCCTTAGTCTCGGGCCTGTGGCACCATTTGATGCTGCTGCATGCTTTCTTGCAATTGGTATGGCCATTATAATGTCGTCCTGGACTGAGAACTATGGAGACCCTTCAGAGAGCAAGGACTTACTTACCCAGTTCAAGGGTGCTGCTGTGGCTATTGCTTCAGGTATACTATAACTAATGCTGTGTTCTCTAGTTTATTGCTTATTAATATTTATTTTATTAAATAGTCTTTGGAGAATGCATGCAAAAGAAACTGGCGGCGAACATACACTCACCATTCAATTTACACTGCGAAATGAAAGATGAGATATTTGTTTGTTTTTTCAAAAATTACTGCAACTGGAGGCAGTATTCCTTGTCAGATTTTTCCTAAAAGTTGCCATTAAGTAGTAGCGGCCAACCTCAGTTTCTTGGTGCATCATTTTCTACATAATTGCTATACATGTTTATGTTTTTTGCATGTCTTTTTATTTTTATTTTTTTGAGAAATTGCATGTCTATTTGTATGTCCTATGTTATGTTCTGTGGTTTTTATTTATTTGCTGGTCGACGCTTAGTACTGTGGTTTTATTGGAGCAGATGAGAAGATTGCGTTGCTGGGTGCAATACAATCCCTTTTTGAAGGTTCAATGTATACCTTTGTGTTTCTGTGGACTCCTGCTTTGAGTCCAAATGAGGAGGAAATTCCCCATGGTTTCATTTTCGCAACTTTCATGTTGGCATCAATGCTCGGAAGCTCATTTGCATCTCGCCTGATGGCTCGCTCGTCTCCTAAAGTTGAGAGCTACATGCAGATTGTATTTATTGTTTCTTCTGCCTCTCTACTGCTTCCCATTTTGACAACCGTACGTCTTTCATTAATTTTTTGTTTCCTCTTTGTGCCTCCTCAAATTCTTTGGCTCTGGACATCTCTAACTTCTGCTTTCTTGGAACAGTTCTTGGTGGCTCCTTCTAAAGAGAAAGGTGGAAGCATTTCGTTTGCAGGCTGTCTTCAGCTTCTTGGCTTTTGTACCTTTGAGGCTTGTGTGGGAATTTTCTGGCCATCTATAATGAAGATGAGGTCCCAATACATTCCCGAGGAGGCTAGAAGCACTATCATGAACTTCTTCCGCATTCCCCTCAACATTTTTGTGTGCATCGTGCTATATAATGTATGTTACTAAATTTTACTCTGCTTTACAAGTCCTGAACATAAATTTAGGGCTTTCAGTAAACACTAGAAATTATAGTTGTCCAGGACCAAAGTTCTACCTTCTTTAACCTGAACGAATAAGAGATTTTGAAACTTCACATGCTTACTTGCTTTTCTAATCTTCTTCTTTTGCTCTCTTTAAACAGAACATATTATGCATTAGGCTACCTTTTAGGTTATTACCTAATATTCGCTTCCTGTGCTTGCTGTTTCTCTTTCCTTTCTGATATTACACAAACACACACACAGAGAGAGAGAGAGAGAGACACGATTATCACGACGTAACTTTTGTTTCCTTTCTGATACCTGAAAGTTGTCTTACATGTGAAATTCAAGGTCAATGCATTCCCTATCACCGTTATGTTTGGCATGTGCTCCATCTTCCTTATCGTGGCATCAATATTACAAAGGCGGCTGTCGGCTATTACAGATAAGACGAGTAAGTTTGTGAATTTTGGAGATAACTTAAAAGTATATACTACATTAGATTTATTTACTTAAAGCTTATATTATTTGACTAGCATTGATGGTAAATACTTGTTTAGCTTTCTTCATTTCAATCTATATAGCATGTATTCTGATTCTGAAAGTAACCTACTAATCCATCATATCCTTGAGTACGTACATCCAATGCTTACAGTCACAACATTTGTACTTTATTTACAGAGACACAAGATTGGTCGCAGTTGAAGGAAAGGGATGCCGAGGCTGAACCATTGAATGATGCTTAGGACCATTGAAAACAACCCATACCTCAAGGCAGAAACTGCTACAGAATTCAATCTAGTTAACACTATATCCAATTTAATGGTGCCAATATATACTAGTGCTGGCTGCGGAGTAAGAAATGGCGGGTGGTTTTTGCAGGGAAGCCAGCTGTTTGGGGTAGTGAAAAAAATAACACCAATTCAACCCCTGCTCTCCTGCTGTTGGGATTCTTTTTTTCCTCAATATTTTGTTGTAGTCTTGCTGTTTTCTTCTTATATAGGTGGTCTCAGTTTGAGTATATCCTTTTGAGACCCTAGTTTTGCTTTCGACATTTTTGCCAAATTTCTGTTTTTTATGCAAGTTTGAAAGAGCACAAGCAGTTCTTTATAGTATTCATGTGGATCAGATCAAAACGAAGGAAAAAGGTTGGTTTCACTTTCAATTATTAAGATTCAAGTAACACCTAACAAATGGTCCGTCCTCTACATTTCTTGGAGATCTGTGTCAAAGATACATGTTTGAAGTCGATCAAAGTTGCTTACAAAACCTGGTTGTGAAAAGGAGAGTGCAACTGTAACCTGAAGAAGAGTGAACAATCTCAGTGATGTATTCTTATTCCAGGTTTATCATTAAGTTATATATAATGTGACGTTAGTTTAGTAGAATAGTAGTGGTGGTATTAGTACATTATTTTTAGTCATGTATTTTTTTGTCATTTATAAAACAATTAATAATAACAACTCTTTTGTGAAAAATTACAGACGAGACTCTTTAATTATGAAATTGATGGAATGATAAAACTCGCCAAATATTTCAATAAATAAATGAAAGTCACTACAAAATCATTCTCATTTCTTTTAGTCAACAAATCTTTATATATATATATATATAATTCTTTTGTTTTTTTATTAAAAAAAAGCCTTAATATTCCTGTAAGAACTACAAAAATCAAGTTGGGCGAGTGTCCTTAGCCCTATTGTGCATCCACCATTGCCAGCAACCGAGAACAAATTACCCAACAACCAACAAGAAGCAAAAGGGCAAAGGACATGGATAGATAGATAGATATTCGACGGAATAAGAAGCAAAATTATAAGGAAATGAATTGATATTCCGCCTAAAAATAATATCAGGGGCTCAAGTTTTTAATTTTAAATGTTGCGGTACTGAATAAAACAATATATATATATATTAATTTATTGAAATAACTAATCACAAGAGATTACTGAAAAAAAATATGTGAAACCTTGACTTTACCTCGATTAAATCACAATAATTTTCCTGGGGTTACCTCCATAGAATCATTTGTATAATTAGTGGGATCATGTTAGTATGAAGTTAATTTTTAGTAAGTTGGTCAATTGATCAATAGAATATTGACACACATAGAATCTCACATGTGTGTCAGCAATTTATTGGTCAATTAACCAACTTACCTAAAAATAAATTTCATAACCACTTCTCTATTAATGGGAGGGGTGGGGGATATTATCTTAAAATATAGGATAAATAAAATTAGTGTTCTGTTATATTTTTCACCTGATATTTTAATTTAGTATGCCATCTTTATGCAATAGAAATAGATCAGATGCCAGGATTCAACGTGATGTTATAAAGGCAAGTATCTTTCAAGAGCAACAAATTCAGAAACTTTCAAATGTTACAGTCAAGTCGAATCCAATTTTACAGCATACATATTACAGAAAAAAAATTTAAATACATACTTGGCATCTAATGGGCAAATCTATAATAAGATATACCCATTTTGAATTTGGACGGTGGGAAAACATAAGGACCGTTTAGATTTATTCTAATCGATTTGGACGGGAAATCACAAGATCCTTGGGCGGGATAGGGTGGTGGGAGAGTAAGGAGGAGAGAGAGGGAATAAAAGTGGGATTGTTGAAACGGGAGAGAGGGAGGATTTTGTTATGCCGTACCTTCAGACACGGGCAATTACTAGTAATCTTATATCAAACGACTCCGTTTTGCCTGTACTGAAGCAGCTTCCAAGTCTCCGAGGAAGAATAAGATTTTATCCAGTATCTCTATGCAGGGTTCCCTTTCTGCTAAAGATGCTCCTTCCCGAAAGTCACTTTCCATTCCCTCGTTTACTACTTTTTGCTGTCTTCTTGAACCTAAATGTCTTTGTATTTCACCTTGGTGGATGAGGTAACAGTCATCTCCTTCTGTTATTATCTTCAGTCCCCTGAAATTCTCCACAATTTAGTTGTATAATTGACTCAAGCTTATAGCAACTCAATCGGATGGTATTAAGACACATAAAACCTAGATGATAGTATTACAAGTATAGGTGGGAAATGAAGTAAAGAGGCATATAATAGAAGTTGATGCATGCTGTAACTTTTGCAATAAAATCTTGATGCAGAACTACCATGAGCAAAGCAAACTTACTTTCAATTTCATTAGATTAGGAACCGTGAAAATATGTTACTGTCACTACCCACTACCTACATAGAATACCTAACTAATACCTGGCAACTTCTAAATTATAGGTGTTCTTATACAATATACATACAATGTTAAAACAAGTTTCTTGCTGTCATTTCTACAATATAAACTGAGATTATAATTATAGAGGTCCTTCAAGTTGAACTACATAAACTGGTAGATTCTCGCTACTTTATATATATGGAAAACATTACACATATAAGGTGTATAAGCTTAATAAATAACCAAAAGTGGGTATTCAACTTACAGTCCTACTCGATCACAACGATCTTGCACTTCATAAACGTCTTTCCACGACTTGGAAGCTATGGGAGCATAGAATGTGGCATTATCTCTTCCCCATCTTTCCTCAAACAGGTTAGACCACAATATATTTTCTGATGCCATGAGCTTCCATTTCCTGCACACTTTGACAAACAAAAGAACAAGCACTTCATTCACCAACCAATGTACGTATTGAACAGACGGAAAGGAATCCAAATATAGATGCAGTTTAGTGCATGACCATGGAAGAGAAGATCCAACGATAGAAGCAATTTAGTGCATTTTCATGGAAGAATTGTTCTAGACAGAGTAGAAATTTAGTGCATGATCCAGATGAGCTCCTGCTCTCGAGTCTTGACAAAGAAAAAATGCCGATGCCTTCAAAAGCTTCAAACGCAGAAGTTCAAAATGAACTGCAAAAGGGATTTACAATTCTTGACCTGTCTCATAATCGTCAACGGCATCTCTCTACCCCTCTCTTATTTTAGTTGAAAGAAACATTATGCAGATTCGTGAAATCCGAACTGTATACTACTAGAGCAAAATAAACTCATCATAAAATTCATACCCATCAACAGCTAGAACAGAAAATGGTACATCATAATATTTTAGAACCGTATCATCTGAAGCAGCCAGAAAACTCTAGCAGTCAATTAATACCAAAACACAATGATTGGCAAATATTTATATTATGAAGAAAAAAACATTTCTCGGAGAAATTAAACAAATTGGTCAGACAGGAATATGTACGACGGTGAATGAGCACCTGAAAATTTTTAAGTTTAGAATTCAAAATACATGACAAGTTCTAAATCAGGTGAATATCTCATTAATCTTCTCAATCAAGGCAACGGATTTGAATTCGTTTATAAAAAAAAACATCTTATATTACAATTCCATAACCCTTGATCACAGAACACCACGAGTTAACATATTTAAAACTCAAGTCTCAAGCAATCCTATAATCCTGTTGGAAAAAAAGAAGAGCAAAATAAGCAACAAACACAACCACTACACTAAAACAACAAAACTAATGACTAACCACTGGCCCAATTCTCAAGATGAAACACCCAATTCTTTGGAGAAGTATGCAAATTATAATATGAACTTCCCAATTCAACAAACCCAGTTCAGATCTTATCTTGAATTGCATACCCAGTATATAAGAAAACACATAATTTCAAAAGAAATTGATGATGGTGATGTCAAAATTGAAAGAGATTAATTGAGCCTATTCATTTGGATGTTGCAACAGACCTTGTTGAGCAGTGGCAAGATTCTGATGATCCAACAAACAGAAGATTTTCAGACAAATATCTGCTGGTAAATTTTCCATCTTTTTACATCACAAATCCACTTTAGAGAGAGAGAGAGATCAGATGAACAGTTTTGTGGTACTTTCTCTGTTCTCGAATACGCTTGTTTGTACTTTCCCATCGCAGCCGTTAAGATAATTTGTATACACGTGCCATTCAGTAAGCAAGAAATTTGAAGGGTGAATAGACTGCCAGGTGTTTGTCACGTGTCCAGCTTTTACCGCGAATGTTAGAATCTTTCTCGACAAATGTATTCGAAATTTTGTTACCAGTTAAAGCCTTAATTTGGGCTGGGCTGGGCTGGGTTGGGTTAGGCCCACTTCAACAGTCTAAAAGGTGTTTGTAGGATTAGTAAAAAAAATTAGTACATTTAAACCCCTATTTTCTCCTCGCCCAACTTCTACCCCTGAACCCCACACAACCCCAACCACCCAGCCTAGCCCCTTCACCTAGTGTAACCATCAAAGGGTTACCAGCACTCTACTGTACAATTGTGAGAATTCCAACACCCTACCTCATGGTAAATTGTAGGACTAGTGATTAAGTTCTACAATTTACATGAAACATATTGGAGCATATATTTCACAAGTCATATTTAATAAAAACTCCTTGGGAGCATTGAATAAAAGATTATAAAAAAAATTACTAAAGCTGTAACAGCATGCCAAGATAGAGAATTCATTAAGCATCAAATGAATCATATTTGTTTCTAAAATATATATTATAAAATTTATATGCCTTCAAAAATAGTTCATAAAATGTAGGAACTACAAGTTCATCCTGTATAACAAAACAAAAGGGTAAACAGCAAACCCTCTCCTGTTTATACCCCCAGAAGACAAAATAAAATAAACAACCTTCCTTAATATCTATACATATCAAAAAATCAAATATAAAAAAAATAAAAATTAACTAAACCTTCATCATCTAACATTGGTCGAAAGTAACGATAATGAAGTATGAATAAGTTTCTCCAATCTTCCTCTCAAACAAGCAACGGTGTTTACCAGAGGTTCACAGAAGTCCATATCCTCAGAGGTGAATGCATCATCTTGTAATACTTGGAGCTGCCTCTCTAAATACCTTCTAAGGCTAGCCTCTGCAACATTAATTAAACCTAGAGATGCATTTGTGTGCATGAATTTTGTAACAAGGATTCCAGCTAGAATTTGCTGATTTGCCTTCACAAGCTCAGCTATAAAACAAGGGAAGAGAATTTTTCTGAAAAGAAACAAGAGATCTTTCTCATTGTTTTCAGGTTCAGTTGTCCCTCTTTGTTTGAGGCTCGACAATTGGGCCTCCTGACACTGGCGAGAGAAATTCCCAACAATATAACAAAGATATGAAAATGTGGTTCCATAGGAAGATTTAGTGATGACAGTCGCTACGATTCCCGAATATAATGCAAGAATTAAGAACTCATGGTCTCTACCAATGGCATCTGAAATGTCTACTTGCTTCAGTTTATCCTCCACTGCATCCAAACACTGCAGCTGTATTTCATCATAAGGCAGTAAGAGCACCATCTTAAGAGCTACAAAGCAATCAACCTCAGCAACAGCTTGGCTCAAGCAACGAGTTCCATTTTCATCGAGCAATATTCCAGTAGTCTTGTCCAGGGATTTATCGGTCAGTTTCAACAAGTCTTTAAATCGATGGAATGGTACTAGTTTTTTGAAGATCTCCAACCAACAAGCATGCAGAGGATGAACTGTACAAGTATTCTCTTTCTTTAGTTCCTTATCCACATGTTCTTCTTGAAAGCTTTCCCATCCTTCATCCCAATCATCATTGCCCCAATTGTTACCAGCATCAGATGCTTCAGAAATATTTACCCCATCTCTCCCAGATGCAAACAGTCCTTCCCACTCTTGTAAAATGGCTAAGAAAGGGTCACAATGGGATCCAGAATTGGCAGCTACAGATAATTTTAAGAAGCAAGAAACTGCTGATTCCACGGTTGAAAGATCATTGGGAGTAATCTGTAGGCTTGGAGAGATGGCTGACACCAGCTGTGATGACTTGAGGGCAACCAAAGTACTTGCAAACCTGCTAGATGCATCTTTTACATTTTGCACCCCGTGATCAACAATAGTTTCACTGTCAGCAACTGTGCTTTGTAAACTGTCCCACCCTTCCCATGGAACAACATTTGCTTGAAGCTCATCAGGAAATGTCTTCCAATTTCGATCAGTAGCGGTAATGAATTGCATAAGCTCCAGAACATAAACTCGGGCATGGTTTGGCAGCTCTAGGTTACCAGAGAACTTTTCCATTCTTGCCCAAACTGAATCCCGTACACTCTTCAGATCCTCCATATCATCTTTTATTTTACTCAAAGATGACAAGAGATTATGTATATTCGAGTCTTCAAGGAATGCTCCAAATGCTAGGTCCTGCAAAATTGTATCCAATATACTTGAATAAAGATGAGGAAGATCCTGGATACTATCACTACATATTTTACTGTCCGTGATTAAAGTTTTGCCAGGCAGGAACTCTGATACTACATCAGAAAATACATCTGCAATAGCTTCAAAATTACATCCACAAAAAATCATTGCTCTGCAGAAATGGAAAATTTCAACAGCAACACAACCATCAAGGCCATAGTTAACATAGCCAACAATAGTTCTCCAACCCTGACTTGTTGAGACTTTCTCCCCCATAACCAAGTTTATAAAAGCTTTAAGACACATCCTTAAGCACCTTGGACAGAACTTCTCTTCTGAACTCTCCTGGGATACATAATCCTGAATGTCATCAGTCAGTCTGAGCCAGAAATTTAGAAGCACTATGAGACAGTCTCGCCAGGTCGAGTCACAGGATAGACTATAAAAAGAATTATCAAGGGGTAGGACTATAGTGAAGAATTGCTTCATTGTATCCAAAACAATGGGATATGCTAGGATGCTGATATACTTTCTGCACATTTCGTAGGTACTCTCAAGCTCATTTATAAGAAAATAAAGATTTTCAGGGCATTGAAACGGGATTCCAGTTTTAGCTCTAGCTTCCAAAGTTGATAATAAACTCAGTACATGATGTCTGTAGACGTCGTGCGATGATAGAAGACCCTCAGATACTGGATCTCCATAGATGTCAGCAAGATTCTGGACCATCTTTGCTAGTGCTTCCACAGTATATTCATCAATGTGGGCATACACTTCCGTGCCTAAGCACTCAAGGTTTAATCCTTGTAATCCAGTAATATTTTTGAAGTTCAGGCCCTTAATAAAAGAAATTCTACAACATTCTTGCTCAATTATCTTGTAAAAATGAGCTAATCCAGAAGTAAGCAGTGGATCTCGGTCAATTACAGGTAACGAACTTTTGGCTTCTTCAAGTTGCAAGTAGCAGTCAGATAGGAGGCCATATATGTAAGCAAGGCGCAGCTTGTCGTGCCCATTAATTTCAGGGTAAACTGACAAGGAGATGGTTTTGATGGATTCTGCAGCACAAGCCAGTATTTTGTCTCTAAATTCTGAAATTTCAGCCATCATATCATCAATAGTCCAAACCTCTGAAACAAGAACAGAAGCAAGGTACTTCTGTAGCACCTGAAAAGGAACACAAAGAAATGAAGGTGTCTTTCAAATTGGCATGCACTTTGTTATTTAATTATGCCTACAGACTACTGAAATTCTGCATACCTTTGTCTGATCCAAGCCATAGGTAGAAGCTAGTTCCAATACATCCTTCAAAATTTGCTGCTTTTCCAACTTTATTGATTCAACGAGGGAGAAAACAGCACTCTCCATATAGTTGATGTCTCCAGACAAAAAGCGTGCAGTTTCAACACCAGGAATTACTTTCTCTAACACCCTTGTATGATCAGCCACACGCTTTTGGTCTTCTAATTTCAATTTCCATTCTCTCCAAAACGAGGATTGTGCTTTGTCAATTTTGTCTCGTTCATCTAGTTTGTGAATCAAGGGTTGTCAGAGGAAACACAATTACAAAATAAATACAAAAGAAGCAGAAAGCTTCGTTTAAAACCAACTTCTGTGAACACTAGCTGCTATGTATTGAGACATAAAGTAACAAGTCTAGGCTTATCAAAAAAAAAAAAGAAGAAAAAGAAAAAGAAGTAAGAAAGTAGTGAGTCTAGATATTACTGGGTTCTATAAAATCACCTGAACTGAGTGATGTGTATTTCTCTTGAAATTTCCTCAGCAAGAGGGCTCTCCTCTGAGCAGGATCCTCACAACAAAATTCAGAGTTGTGTAATAAACTATAAATCATCCCAACATTCATAATGCTAGATATTTCATTATACTCTTCCCTTGTTCTCACTTGTTCTTCTATTATTTCCACACCATGAAAGGCATCTATAAGATTTAACAGAAAAGAGCATCCTAGATTGTCTTCCCCTTCGGTAACAGGAGGTGTTAAAATTGATTTTGCTAGAGATGCAATCAAATCGTCTTTGGGAGCAAAACCGTTCCTCGCGAGCCAGGAAAGAATAGTGACCACAGCTTGTGTTCTAACACTTGCATACTTCCCTAAAACAGTGCCAGAACTTACTTTCTGCTCACTTTCAGTAAACTGACTCAATTCGAGCAACCATGGAAGCTGTAATGCAGCAAAGGAAAATATTTTCCCATTATCTCTGAGGAGAGACTCCCAATCAGAGACATTATCAGCACACAAGTTTTTAGCAACAAGAAGAAGTACGTTATTTATGGTATCAAAATGCATTCCGTGATCATCATAATTAACTCCAACCTGTCCAGACCAATCTCTTAAGTCAGCTATATCTTGAGTACTGTGGGGTGGGTAGGAGATTACTGAGGAACCATAAACAGAGAATTTAGGTGGGTCTGTCCCTGTCAATATCATTAATTTTTCACATTGGCCTTGCATATCTAGATCTTTCCAAGCATGCAGCAACTCACCAATTGATTCCTCATCACAGTGGCTTAAAGCAAAACCTATAAGCTGCTTACGAGAGCTTACATCCATGTTTTCAAGGGCAGGACCTCTTGCCAGGGCAGCACATAAGTCCCAAACAGACCCATGTCCCTTCTTGGCCAAAACTAGACAAATATCAAAAGCCAGTTGTAGATCTCCAGCAACTGCTGCTTCTCTTGCTATAGCTTCTTGAACGGCCGATATGTCATCCTGAGAGCTCAAACCAAGAAGTTTGGCAATTTCAACAAGTTCATCCACATTTAGATAAGCTCCACCTTGACTTGTGATCGCTAATTTTATTACTTCCATTGGATCTTTAATTTGCCTGAACTGCACTGGTAGAAGGCTCACTCCAAGATTTGGAAGTTTAACAGTAATGGCATCAATGATATCTGCCTCTGCCCTGACATTTCTGCTGTTTGGAAAGATATTTAGACATTCCTTGGCTTTCCAGATCTGATACAACAAACAAGTTCCAGCATTATGATCAATGAATTTGAAATCAATTTCATGGTGGTACAACACAGGTGTGCAGATCACGTTGAACATTAAAGATAATAGTTCTCAAAAGTACTTTTCACATACACAAGCAAATGAAGGATTTTGAGTAGTTTCAAATATTAAAGGAAGCTTATGTTCAACAAAAATGGTAAAAGGACAGAAATAGTTACAAAGGAAGTCACTAATAATAAAAAATAAATGTGAAAAGAGATAAACAATACTTTATATCCTTTTCAGTTCACCATACCAAGAAACGTTGACTGATTCTAGTTTTATATGAAAACATAATCCTAACTGTTAGCTTAAAGAACTAATACTTAATTGTACATGTATTGCGACGCCTTGACTACTATGTATAGATGTGTAGCAAGGTTTTTCGTTTTTGTAACTTATCCTTGGCAAAAGTTAGCAATACCTTCGTTAGGCATACTTATGCATCATTACATCAAAAGTGAGATCACCTCTGATCTAAATAGGCATGACACAACTTTGAACAGGAAAAAGTCATGAACAGAGATTTAGCTAAACATAGTTAGCAACAAGTGAAAACCAACAACAAGAATTGAAACCCAATTTAGCCAGTCTAATTATATACTTTCATAGAACATCAACACATAATACATACTTCTGAGCAAGTAAGACTTGAAGCAGAGAAGAAATACTCTCTTGCAGCTTGAATTACAAGATTTTCTGCCTTATCTGTTGCCAAAGCAACAGATCCGGTACCCTTCAAGTAGTTCCTCGCAAGTGAAAATTTCCCAGCTTTCAGCAATCCCCTACAGAACTCCATCAATACATATTCTAGATCTAGAAAGGGAAATGCTTTTTCTTGCAAGGATTTCAAATCACGCCACATGTTTGCCCAATCATTATCTGATCGGCTCGGCAGTCGACGAATAAATTTAGAAAGTATAAGACGAAGAATCTGCTTTACACCCTTTTCGTCTAAATGTGGCTCCACAAGAAAACTAATTGGCTTTGGTACCTGCAAACAAATGTATAGTCGTAAATGAATTGTTGCTTTACGTTATCAAAATTCGTTGTCTGGTTGTTAACCATCAATATCAGCATCATTAAGTGTCGGTAGATACCATCATTTAAAAGATATCTAATATCATCATTATAATTAGACCTGGCAAATGGATGGGTGAAAATGGATTTGGGTTTATATGGTTGGGTTTAAATGGGTAGAAAATTATGTGGGTTGTAAATATGGGTTGCCCATTTATATGTCATCATACTCTAAATATTTTCTCTCATCGTCATCTTGTTCATCTCATTAGAATTTTATCACTATCTATCTAAAGAATTATAGATCACATTCTCTATCTAAAATTGCATCTCACTTTCTATTTCTAAAAAAAATCACTAATTTTCTCTATTATTATCTTGTTTTCTCTCTCTAAAACTTCATCTTTCTAACTTTATTAACCACTTTCTTTATATAAAAACTAGTGTATACCGTAATTGAGTATTGTCTCTGAAGTTCATATATACAGTGCACAATAGTTAGCACAATTAGTCTATAATTTTTTCTTAATGTCATTTTTAATTTTATTCCCAAGTTATTATTGTAAATTCTTACTCAATTTTAATTTTATAAACTCCACCAGGTAGGACCCACAGTCATCATAATTGTGAATGGATACTCTAGTACTTCAGAAAATTAACTGTTTTGGGCTTCACGCTGATTTAACCCACACTGATAAAAAGTTTCCGCAAAAATCCTTATTTGAGTTTCAACTTTGTATATATATGGGGCCCAATGGCAACCCATGTCCACCCACATAATAAATGGGCGGATATCGGCTGAACCATTTACAAGTTTCATTAAGAAATTATTAACCCAAACCTATTTAGTGTGGGTGGATATGAGCTGCCCATTGGGTTTGAACTCATCTTGTCAGATCTAATTATAATGTTTGACACATTTATGACATTTACATATTAATAAAACCCATTAGAGTGAACAAAAAGAAGAGAAAAGACTAAATAATTTTATTTTTTTTAAAAGGTTCAACCCCCAAACTGCCACCTGTTTACTAAAAGAAACTTGATGTCACAACATTGATACTTCAACAAACAACATCCGTTTTTCTCTCTTTTGTTATTTTTCCTCCTTTTTTTTGTGTGCGCGCGTGTATTTTCCCCTTTTTTATGGGGTGGGGGGGGGGGAGTATTTAAGAAGCACCCTCAACTTCACTAAGAATCTTATAGATGATGCTTAACTAGCACATTATCACCTATAAATAGATGATTTAATGAGTCAAACTTTGGGCCATTAGAGATAATTTAACTCAATGAGAACGCTTGCTGCCACCTTTTAGCTATTCATGCAAATAAAAGAAAATAAAGAAAGATCATACAGTTAATGTCATTGATTAATTGGTCAAGAATCAATAGTTAATATCCATAGAATAGAGCACCCAAACCTGGTAAAACGCTAATAACCTTCCTGCTTCAATATGGCCTTCTGCAAGTTTTAGTCTTTTCTTGAGGCCCTCAACTTCAGAATCTGAAAGAAGTAAAAAGATTTTCACTATAAATAGCAACAAACAATTCTCATATTCATGTTGAGCCTATATACAGTGTGAGACATAATCAAACGTCACGCGGACAAGGGTAAGGGTGTTGGACACATCAATTTAGTGTAAACAATTGGCAAAATTGGCCATCCTATAATCAAGTACATAAAATAAAAAGTTACCTTGTAGCTGTGGAAGTTTAGACAATATGGAAGTCATGGTATTCCACCTATCTGTATTAGGGTAAGAATATATGCACTGCAGACCACAGTCAATTGCTTTGGCCTCATTTCCAAAAAAGCCATTACTTCTAATCTCCCTGCACCCCTCTTCAATTACCACTAAGCATAATTCTAGTTTACTCTCCAGAGCTATCTCTTTCAGCCATCTTACTACAAATGAGTCAGCTGTCTTATGACCATAATAATTATCCACAACCTCATCTCCAGAAGACAAATTTCGCATGAATGGAATTGCTTTATTCTGTAATCTCTCTACGACATTTTCCTCTTTCACTCCCTTAAGCATCATTTTGAACTTATCATAGTCAGATAACTGTTCCCATGCAACAAGGCTCATGGTAAAACTAGTTTCGTCCTCACAGTCATCAGAATATATAAGCTGGTGCAAGTAAGAGATATCCTTACGGAACTGCTGCAAATCAGAAATACCCTTCCGACAAGCAAAATCAACCAAACAAAGGCTGCTGTCTAGCTGACCACTTAAGGTATCAATAGCTCTGGCTCTATTTTTATACCATATGGTAAGCTCATCAGTTGATGGCCACAAAATCCCGAATATCTGCTTGACTATGGGTTCCGTTTTGATATAGACATTGCTCTCATGATTCTCAGGGATTGTGCCAATAAAAATAATCATCTTTTCACATTCAACCCAATCTTGTTCCCTCAGAGCAATACTTGTAGGGGGAGAATACCCAGGAAGCAGTTGCCCATAGGTTTGAACTGGAATTGTTTCAGGAATAGCAGCTAAAACTTCCAGCATGAAAGGAGTCAGTGAATAAGGGTGACGCTTGAATAGAAGGTTTAAGGCCCCAATTTTTCCACTTTCAGCAAGTACTACAGCAGCTTCATTAATTGGCAAACAGCGGAACTTCTTGTACTCCTGCACAGAATACCTGCACAAGGCTAAGTCAATAATTTTCAAGCCCGTAGAAAAGATTTGAGGAATGGCTAACTTCTAGATAAAGAAATAATGAAGGAATAAAAAGAGGTCCACTTTTAGATGCATTTCACCTAGAAACGTTGTTGGATCAGGAGAAAGATGAAAATATAAGATATTCCTCCAGTCAAGGTGAATATTTAAAAAAAAACGGGGTCAAATCTGATTCACCTGTTTGTACCAAATATTCACAAAGTAAAAGAGTTACTTTTTCAAGGAAAATAACAACATTGCATATTTATTTACTAAAGATGTGATATTCTTAAAATGGGACTGAGAATTTAGGACTTTACAAACTTCTAGTAGGAATTTTACTAACAGTATTATGAACGCCAACACAAACTAGTTACATCATCACTAGAAGAGATTAGTTCTAGTCTTCAGCTTAAAAGTATGTGTAGTATTTCTTTCAGTTAATAAGAGAAAGATCTTAAAAGCTTGCTGCTTAGTGACACAAAACATTGCTTCTTATTCATATCAAGAGCACGAGGATAGAACTTGTTTCAAATAAAACTGAAGAACATAGAATACACAATTAACTGAAAGAACAAAGGAAACAATTATACAGTCCTGTTTAGCAAGTTAAAACAGAATTTCTTGCAAGAACATGTGCTGTGCAATAGATCGACACCAGAATCAGACGTAATATATCTACGCCAATATCAGTAATTTAATCCCCAAGCAGGTGTAAGCTATCTCTAATATCTATACACATTTTGCAATGTTCAGTATATACTAGATCTCAATTAAAGAGGATGAGATGAGAAGTGAATATATGGATGATATCCTGATAAGGAGCAGTTTGTATAAACTATAAACCTTTTCCAAATACATCCGTAAGCACACATCAAAAGTGTCTTACACGAGAAAAATCAAGCAATTCCCATCAATTCATAGGAATCCTTGGATGTAGAAAGATAAGAATAGGTAGAGAAACTACATGAGATCAGCATCCTTAAATTTTGAGATGAAATAACTAACAGCTGTATTACCTGCCCATGTTTATCCCAAGAAATGTCTCCAGCCTGTCTCGGAATTGCAATAGTTTAAGTCTTGCCAAACGGAAATCCCAACTATGGCTACACAAGTCATCTTCTGATTCAGAGAACATGTACTGGTCTGTTAACCGGAGACCGTAAGTTAGTATTGCCCTCACAGTATCTTCTGTTTGTCCAACTCTATCTACACATTCAGAAAGTACAAAAGCTTGATCCTTGATATTTGACAGTAAGTTACTAATCTCAACTATTCCTTGCCCAGAATGCAACCATTGTGACTTTAGCACTTCATCCTTATCCAACCCATGACGATCAGCAAAGTTCAGAGCTTCCTGATACTTTCTACCACTAATTAATATATCATACATCTCAGGAACAGATCTTTCTGAAAATGACATCAAGCTCCAATGCAATTTAGCAATGTCAAGCTGATTATATTTATCTACAGTAACCTGCTCCAAGAGATGTAAGTTGCTTGGTTCTTTTTCCTGAGATGGTTCACTGCTTGCCTTAGTTAATGCACTCTCTAGAAGAAAAAGGTGTCCAGGGAATTGCTGTACTCGTTCTAAAACATGCATTGAATATACAGGATCACTTTCCGAAAGTCTAACTCCATTAAGAATATCAAACATGGTGACTGTGCCACCCCTTTTAGCAAGAGTAAGAATATTGTCAGACCACCAAGTGAAATCTACTATATCATCCAACAATTCTCTCCCTCCAGTTGACATATCACCGATCACTTGTGAATCATAGCTTTCTTGAAAAGAAATTTTGGATATAGAACACTGCTCATCATTTAGTTTAAAAGTAACCAAGGATCCTCTTAAATCCAAAGTAGCAACAAATTTTCCACGCGGGGAGAATAACAACTTTGGATATGCTAATAGGTCAACATAACCTTTCGGTCTGGAATATAAACCTTCAAACTGAGTATTAAACACTGATTCAAGAATAGAGTTCCCAGTTCTTCGCCAAAGAGAAAGATTATATGATCCTGAGAAGGGGGAAAAACAAATGACGATAACAATCGATAAATAGCTAATAAAGTTCTTTGCCTAAGAAAGATTATAGGATCCTGAGAAGGGGAAAAAAACAAATGACGATAACAGTTGATAAATAGCTAAAAAAGTACTCCCTCTGTCCTACAAAGATCCCCGCCTTTTTTTTTCATTTTCTTTTTTTGGTTGGGGTGTGGCAAGGACCACTATTATTAAACTCAGACCGGACTTCCAGTTCAACTGGTAAAAATCAGAATCGGTCGGCGCTCCAGTCCGGAAAGGACCAATAATTCGTTTTTAATCAAACCCCGGTTGACCACCGGTTTGATCGGTGGGTTCAACTGGTAAACCGGTTAAATTGACCCAGTGAACCGATTTTAATTATTTTTTAATATTTTTTTTATACCAAAAATTTTTTAATATTAAAATTAACCACTTTTAATAATATTGTAACTCAACTTTATTATGTTTTAGTTCATAAAAAACGAGATTTTGTAAATTTTTATTAATTCTAAATAATATATATTTTTATATATTAATGGCGTCAACCATCCACCCGGTACTTTTGTAGGATGAGGTAGCATCTGTTTGTTATCAATATTTGGTAGTGTTATTCTGTGATCAATATGTTTTGACGAAGTGTTAACAACTACTTTGGATAAAAGGCACGCACATCTAGGACATGAGCCCCCAAATCAGGATATAGATATTCAAGTTTACAAATAACATATAATGTAGTATTTGAAATATCAAAATTGGAGATGTCAAAAGCGTATTCCATTTACCAAAAGATTAAAGCAATATATTGAAGAGAATAAAGATTTAAGGGAAATAATATGGAACAATACCAGTGTTACCACTTTTCAATGAGATGCTAGCCCCAGTACTAACTACAGCAAGCAAAGAAATTTCTGGGTGGTAATCCACGCAGAACACAATTTGAGGGAATTGTTTCTTCAGCATCGAATCATTAATTGAGGCACACGCTGAAGAAATGGAGGCACTTGGATCCTTGCTGATGTCAATATCATGAAGGGAACCATCTGACGTAATAACACTGAAGGCACACCTGTAAAACAATTTATTTACTCAGACATGATGAAAGATCTAATGGAACAGAGATAATACACACAGAAAAAGGGAGGGAACAAAGACAAATATGAGAACTTACAAGCAAGATTTCTTATTGTCGGAGTCATCTACTACAATCAAGTCTATAATTGGAAAAGACAGTTTCAAATGCCTTTTGCCAATTCTTGATATCTCTTCACCATTAACTTTGATAAAATAGAGCATATCACTGTCATCAGAAACTCCAAGAATATCATGGGCTTCTGACCAGGCTCCACATGTGAAAGTCACATTACTGCTACCTGATTGCATGACATTAGTTAAAGCAGTTTTACGGATTGCAGGATAGAAAAACTAATATTCAAGATCCGATTTAGTTGTGCTCCTTAAACATTTTTTAGTGTAAAAGGGCAACAGCAAGAGCTGGTTAAATTTCTGTTATTAGTATATTTATTCTTGAAATCATACTGACCTATGTTGATTAGATGGCAAAAATGAAAGCTGTTTTCAAAGGCAATCCACGAAAATTTTCAAGGGGATTAGCAAGATGTTGCAGTCCTGGAGTCGGAGGAGGGTTAGGAAGGTTTGGAGAAGGCGAATGGACTAGGTGGCTACCACATAATATTTAGTGGACAATTCGGAGGGAGCGGAACAGGGTATATTTGGAAGACATAAAGAGACTTCTGCGGCATATTCAGTTTCTTTTTCTTTTGGCTTCATTTCCGGGTTTCTATGGTGCATTTTGTAGATTTTTTGGGAAAATTCGATTTAAGAGCCTAATGTATGTATCTTCTTTTTCGGGTGGCTCTTTAGGGTGGGTGTTGGTCTTCTTCGGGCATAGCTGTGCCATTATTTCCCCTATGCTTTTGTAAATAATGCGTGTCCATTGGTCCGCCCCTTCTGACACTTTAAACGAATTAATTTACCACTTTTTTATTAAGGAAATATTTATTTACCTATCAAAAAAATCAATATAAAATTGTGCATTAATTACAACTTCAGAAGAAAAATTCCACAAAACACTGCAGGTTAAACCTATTTGTTGGACACCTAAACAGGTCAATGGTTTGGGAATGCCTACAAACAGAAGACTTCTCCCTTTCCCCGTATCTTTTTCTATTTTAGTCAGGGAGCTTTATAATCAGAAGTTTCAATATTATGGAGCTAAAAATGAACCTTACAGTTAAAATAACCACAAGGCTCTTGGTAATCATCATCCTTCTGCAAGATTGTTATTTGATTCCCAGACGCTATAGCCACGCGTTCACCTCTTGGAGAGACGAACATGGATATCAATTTCCTAAATCTTTGTGGATGCCTATATTGGCTCCACTTTTCTTTAAGTAGGCTCACACCTGCACGGAATTCAAAAGGAAAAAGAACATCAGTAGTTTACGGTTAACAAAACCCAACAAATTTTGAAAAGGACAACCAAGATAAAATTTTGATGGAGAAAGAATGACTAGCTGACGACAAGACACCATTCAGACTGCATAAAGTAAATTTTCTTTAACGAAAAAACAAAACTAAACTAAACAAGAAAATCAAAAGTGGCTTATCCTTGGAAACCTGCAATATATAAAAACAGGTCATGATATTTCGTGTCCTAAATACCATCAAAGGTCCTATTCGGGTGCTAAAAAATCGTAACTGCTAACAGGTCAACAGTTCAACTAAAGCACCCGCTTAAGCTGAATTTGGCTGATACTAAATTGATGGCACCAATTTCCTTCAGCTGATCCCATGTTGTTAGAATATAGGATCACACACACGCACACAAACGATAGAGAATTAAGAATAACATAAGAGATTTACGTGGTTCCCCAATTTGAGTACTCCACAGGCGGCTAGATGTTTATTGATGATTCATTGGTTACCTAGGGTTTTACAATAGATAGTATTTATACCTACTAATCCTATTCCAACCCTACTTCACATTATGTCTCAATTACCCATAATGTCCCTCAAATAAACAACCCAGAAAAACTCCTGCCGCACTAGCCTTTTCCAGTGGCTTCTATATTATGAGTCACAAGTTTTCAACACATGTTCTTAGCTATCACGGTCACAGACAAGAACATTTTAGCAACTAACTTCTCTTTGTATCCACTCCGAGGTTGTGGGATATGAATAATCCATTCTTAATACTGTTTCCTACATACCCAATAAAAGAATGGATATCACTAATAATAGAAGCACATAAAAAGTCTTCCAGATAGACTTGGACATTCAAAATATTTATTTATCACTCATCACCTCCTATTCACAATCTCAATCAGATCTTTCAATACAGAACCTTACATTTTCAGAAATCCCATGTATTTCTCATTTTACACGTAAATGATTTCATCTCCATTATATTTACAAGTAACATAAATTACAATGCAAAAAACACAGAAAAAATAAATGTCCACTGAAATTTGACACATAATATTATAAATAAGTGCATTGTTGTCTTTCATGTAAATCATGAATAATTAAACTGAAAACAATATAATTGCAGACTCAGAATTCAAAAATAATTTTTTTTTACTTAAATTTAACTATTGCTTCATATGAACAATTATTGCTAGTGTCTTTACTCAAAATTCAGTCTAAACATACAGACAGACAGCATGTGTGTTTAGGTGTGTGTAATGCAGCTAATTGAAGTTGTATAAACAATCGAAAAAGTAAAGGTAAAAATGAACCTTGTTTTGAAAGTAATGAGAGGAAACTTCTTTTGGCACCTTCATCAAGCTGAAATTCAAGTTTAAACAAATTGATCTGATAAGTAAATAATGAATTCAATTGCAGTGGATTTCAGTAACTGAACATAAAAGTAAGATTATTAAGAGACAGAGGAGACCTGTTGATGTGTAGGAGGGTAATTAGAAGAGTAAGGCCGAGAAGCATGATGCCGTGTCTCGTAGAGAACTTCTCGAATACTTTTCTCCTCCATGTACAACGACAACACCACCTAAATCTGTGCCTTTCCCAAGATCGCTATGAAGCCCTAAAAGCTCGAACGCCAAGGAGAATCAGAGACTCGGAGAGAAATTAACCGGATCAAGTTTTGTGTTGTCGTGAGAACCGCTTGGACCGCTTTTATTCGAACCGTGAGTTTCATCTCCTTTAACGTGTCCAGGAGAAAGAGCCAAAAGTCGGCAAGTAAAAATAGTTTTTTTTTTATTTCACTAATACGACATCAACCATTGTCGTTTCGCAAAACCAAAAGAAAAGATAAAAACTAAAATGTGACCAAAATGTATCCTCCTATTATGGAGTACATAGTTTTTTTTGTTTTTTTATTTTGAACAGCCAAAAATCTGAGAATGTATTCATTCAAATTATTGGATACAATCAAAGGAATAACAGTAAAATGAACTTCATCCCTTCATCCAAAATGTTTACATAAAGTTTTATACAATTATTCAATTGTCTAATATGGTCAAAAACTACGTTACGAAACAGACGCCTCAAAACACAACAATATGACATGACCTCACTAATTAGAGCATAGCCAATCTTGTCCAATACCATTTTCCCACCTAGTTTGTGAGGTTTTAAAGGATAGGAAAGCTAAGGAAAATTGTAATTTTTTTCAAAAAAAAAGAAATTGTTAAATCCACAACAGAAAATATTATTTCTACAACAAAAGTGTCGTTGTAGATGTATAGCGACGGTTTTCACCGTCGCTATACATCTACAGCGACACTTTTGTTGTGTAAATAACAAAAAGTGTTGTGAATTTAACAATTCCCAAAAAAAATCTCATGTTTTTTAGTATTTTAAGTCGAGAAAAGAAAAGCTAAGAAAAATTAAACCCAATTTTCTTTAGATATTTTCCTAACCAAAATGGTAGGAAAACTAAGGAAATGAAAATGAGTTTAATTTTAATTTTGTAATTGTCCTTGTACAACGTAAAAAAATTAAAATAAAATAATTAGACATCCGTTGTCATGATTTCCTTACTAAACTCACAAATATGTCTGAGGATCATTTCATTTCCTGAGTTAAAAATCCTAGTTTGAAAAACTCACGAACACACTTCCCTCTTGAAAAAAGATTTTTAAAAGATATTGTGCACGCATATTAAAAATTGTAAAATAGAAAAAGGAAAAAAAGAATAAAATATGCGTGCTCTAATCATGTCACTCTCATAATGGACCCAATATACGAATAATGAGTGTTTTTCTTTCTTAAATTAGTGATTATATGTATTTTTGAGAGTAAACCAGTTATTTATTACAAATTTATATACCTCTAAACACTTTTTTATTGACAAAACTTATTGTACTTAAGAATTTAGAATAATTTAAAAGGAAACATAAAAAACCCCTTTTACTTTTTAATGTATGTGGAGAATTTCATTAATGAATACTATATGCTAAATAAATAAATCGAGTATGATATACAAAGAAGGATCAATAAGTTGAGGAAAATTTGATAATCTAACTAAATCTAAATAATAGTAGACGGCTAAAATTCGATTAGTATCAAAACGGATCAGGTTACTTGGTGATATTGAAGTACTGCTTGTGTATTGTGTGCGTGTGAGAGGGAGAAAGAGACTTCAGCCTTTTCTGATGCAGCGAAAAGAGAATGATTGATAAATTTTGTTTTCTGGGAATGACTTAATAAACAAACAGTTAACTGCTCTTGGAATAAGATATATAGTTGTTAGAAAGTTCAACAGTTTAGACTTAGTTGTCAATCAATTCTATGGGTTAATTTTTTTTTATTTTTTTTTTTGTGAAATTATATATACACTCCATAATTCAACCTTTGCACTCTACTCCAATTGTTAATTAATTAATTCTCTTTCTAAGTTCTAATGATTGGAGGAAAAAAGAAGCAGCAAAACAAGCCAATTGGATATGCATGCCCAATTCCATTGTCCCAACTCCCAACCAACCATTAGAATTCCCTTCTATTCCCGGCCAAATAAATTAAAACTAACCATTAGAGATGAATTCTGCAGGCTGTGTGACTGTAGGTGAAGTGTCCTTTTCTTTTTTTGGTTAGGACACTAAATAAGTGCTAATTATATAGGCTATAATTAATCTCCATCATGGGAATCTGTTATAGTTTATGTTAGAATTTAAATGCAGCATTAGTGACAAAAACAAACATTGCACATGTAAAAATGTCAGCTACTAGCCTACTACTATCCTTCATCTGTTGTTGTATATTATTTGATATTGACTTTTTAAAATTAATTTTAAAAAATTTTAAATTGATATAAATTCTTTTAATTTTAATTAATATAATGATGAATATTGTAAAGTATCTGAACAGTATTACTCGTTGAAAATTTTATTGTTTTATAATTTTTAATTAATTATCTCAATTTTAAGTTTATAAATATCTTAAATTAATTTTTAAAAATCAATAATAATAATATATTTGTAACTGTAATTAGAATAATATATACCCTAGTGACGGGCCCACACATGACCCTGACGGCTGAATTTGTTTATAATATTTTCTGCACAGAAATTCATAGTAATCCAAATAGGCAGTTTGGTCCTCATTATTCCTTGAAGCTGCAAAGCATTTCCCTTTGTCATTTATTTTTTTAATAAAAAAATTGTAATTTTAACATATCTTAATACTCAACGCAAGAACAATGACCGACCTGCAAAGAAAAATGCATCTAAATTAGTGGACTGCTTTCTTTATTCAGAATCCAATTGTCTATAAAAGGTAAAAAGATTAAGGTTTGATTTTATTATAGATCGAAGGAAAAAAGATTCTGTTAGCTTATAGGTTAGATGCCTTAGATTTCCCCCGTGTTTCCATATATTACGTAGAATAGATATATATCTGGAATATTTTAAACCCTATCCTGTGTGCAGACACAGAGAAGGAACATGGTAATGACCACGAAACTAACAAAGCCAAAAAAAAATATTTATCCCTCCCTAGATCTCAATCTTTGTATATCATCCCAACCAACCACTGATTTTAGTTAGTCTCTCCGCTTAAAGGCACGTGTTTTGACCGCACCGCACAGCAATTGATACATGTAATGGTTACAAGATTTCTCTACGGCTATGTCTTACGCAGTTCATTTTGAGACGTGTAAAAACAACATTTAAAAACACAACTTTTCTACTTTCGAATGGCTATACATATATTTTCAAATCATGGTCGGTAGATCTTACAATGAACTATACGAAATGTGGTAACGATAAATAGATAGGTACAAATTAATCATTTTGAGGTCTCTTTCCAGTGCTGTTTTTGGGATCTAAATTTTATTTTTAAACATGACATGCAGCTATACAATATCTATGGCATGAGAAGCCGGACCAGGTCACGTACGTGGTAATATTAAAAAATCCTCCATTATGCAGGTTCTATAAATTAACTAGGAAAAAGAGTTGGCTGCGGATTCTCAAATCATGGACATGATCGATCATCCTATACTATAGTACCGTAGTTGTTCCATTTGCGCTGAATTGGCAATTTTAACTCCTTTTTCCTAATTGACTTGGTAGGTTGTAGGGAACCGTCCACAGTTCCAATCTTAATTAATAATAACGCCTATATATATATATATATATATATATATATATATATATATATATATCCCCCCTCTTCCTAGCTATATAAAGGCAAAGTGAGTACGTACTAGATCGATCTCAGCTCCTCATAATTAAGGAGCTAGAAATAAAGGCCAAAGAAATTGTTTCTGGAGAAGTAGATATGGCGTGGTATTTGTTCGGCTGGGCTCGGCATCACTATCGTTGTTTAAATAGCTTGGAGCTAGCTGAGCTGAGCCGAACCAATATCACTCTTGTGTACTTCTTTACACATGCAGCTTTTGGTTTGAGCTAGCTATGTTGAAGGCATTATAAGTTGATATTTCAAACCCAAGGGTACGACTGGTAACTGCTATATATATATATATATATATATATATATATATATGCTGGTATGTCTGTGTATCAATTAATTTCTATGAAATATTTTTCCCTCTTTATCTTTCTTGTTTTCTTTAAGTTTTTCTGGTGCTGTGTGTTAAACTGCAAGAACCAAAAGATAATAACGTACAAAGAACGTACACCGGCTAGCTACCTAGTTTATCATTCAACTCTGCCACAACATGACTACTTCGATCTTCATATGTTTGGGGTAAGAGAGAATGTGGGTAAGGCTTGGTAACTAGACAAATCAAACTATTTAGTTTTACCTAGACAAAGCAACCTGTGAATGATTATCAAATTTTTTTTTTGCTAACCAAGAATTTCATCAAACAATTAATTATTCCATCTGTAGTCTTTAGTTCATCTATTTTTTTAATTTTGAATAAATGCCGATTAATTAAGTTCTGGGTTGTTATTTTTGTTTCCTTCAGCACTGGCATCGATCTTCCACATGGATGCTTCTCAAAAGCCAATTCACATTATCTAAATGGAGCATCAGTCATTCTGCATAGCATAATTGAGGATTCATGCTACTATGCGTCAATTTAAGGGGAAGATTAAGAAAATATTGTTATAAAAAAATAAAAAGAAGAAAAGATACATGCATTATGTTTTTATATTTTTCTAATTTTTTTAGTTAGTTATTGCATTACTTTGCTTTTTTGATGTATTTTTAGTTGGAGAAAATAATATATATCTTCTGACAAATTAAAATGATAAAACTTTTATTACAAGTAAATACATAAACAAATGATTTATACCTACACTTATTTGTATAGTATGTTATTTTATTTATTGGTAATATTTTATCACAACATATAACAAGATTCTAAATTCAATTGGGTTCTATAATTGTGCTTAATCCGGTTGTAAAGGCTAGGAAGAGGAATAGAGGCAACAAAGAACAAGTTTATCCACGTGTCCAAACATGCCGACATTGGCGCCAATTTACGGGTAATTTAACATCCCTTTTCACTTCGTTAAACTCCACCCACGCGGTCGCTTTTTACTTTTTATTATTCAGCGCGCGTCTTCATTGGATTAAAAAGCAAGTCGCCACCGAAAAAATAAATAAATAAATAAATAAAGAGACTGGAAACTCACTGATTGTAGCGACTGCTTCGCTAACTGTACGTCAGTACCACGCACAGGAAATTTCGCCAAAATTTTCCAGACTCGCTTTGGAGCAAGAAAAACGCGTTAATTTGAGTGATTTTATTTTTTGAGGAGTTCCAAATCCCTAATTTTCTACCTGAAGTTCTCTCAAATTTTGAATCTCTCCCACAACATACCATTTTCCTGAGGAAAATTTTTCCGCTCGCTCGATTTTTTGCTACTGGTTTTATAGTTGATTTCACTGATTCTGAAGAAATATCACGGAGCATTCGGAAACAAGTGGCTCAGGTAGTGTGTGTGTGTGTGTGTTTGTATGTGTATTTTGAGGTCAGCTTATCCCTTTTATGTTCATGTTTTGTTTCTTTAATGATACAGAAAAATATATAGGTGGGAGGAAGAAGTAATGCATCTATAAATTACTGGGAAATTCTCAACTGGAATACTCAAGTTTAAGAAATTCATGTTAGTTAGTCCCTAGTGACTGTTGATTTGTTTTGTGTAGATGAGTTTTCAGTATATTCTTTGATGGAAATGAAAAAAAAAAAATCAATCATAAACCTCTGTTTGGTTGCTGTGGAGATGCGCTGAAATTCAAAACTTTCTATCATAAAAATAGTGCTTGTATTTTTATTGGATCAAGGCCATGTAAGATGAAGCAACTTGACACCAAAAACATGGGAGTGCATTTAGGAAAATTCTTATAGATTTGGAATCCTTGTGTTATCTTCGTTGTTTCAATTTTATTTTTCCTTTCATTGGAACTTTGTTTAATTTTCAAGGAATTATGTTCAAGTGAATTAGTTACTTTATAATAGAATTAAAAATTGGTTGATGTTATACATTTATAATTATCTAAACTTGAGAAACAAATTTGTACTATGTTTTTTTTCATCAATCTCAATTAGCTGCTACATAATGAAGGATTAAAATATATTAGTATGAACTTTTTTGTCTATTTTATATGGTGAATTATGATTAGGCATGGCAATTTGAGTTTTTATGTGGTAGAATGCTTGATCTTTAGGATTACAAACTAAGAAAATACAACACGATCAGCAAAACATATGATTTTATATATATCTGTGTGTGTGTTGTGTGTGTGTGTGTGTGTGTGTGTATATATAGTGCTGTATTGGACATTATAATATTGCCATGACAACTGACAAATTAAACTTAGTATACCACTTTTCTTAATTTTTTCTTCAGAAGTGGATCTGAGCTTATTTAAACCTTAGACACCCCCCCTCCCCCCAAAAAGAAGAAGCTTAAAGTCCATAATACCCCTGGCTCTGAACATGTATAGTTTGGGACCTGAAAGAAATATACTCCACTCCAGTCTCTCTAATTAACTATTTCACTTGGGTCAAAACACCTTTCTTTTTCTTTTTCTTTTTACTTTTACATAACAGAAAGAAAAATATTAATTGTACTTGCAACATAAGAGGATGAATATTTGCTTTGAATGTGCTAGGAATAGTAATTGTGATAATACATATTCAGAACTTTCAATTGAGTAAGAGTAACATACAAAATCGGATTTTGCAGGTTGGCATAATCATACAATTTGACATTTTCCTGTTGAAGGACAGTGGTACTTGAATTCAATGCACGTGCAATTATAATTTCTTTGTCCATAGAAAAGAAAAAGTCAAATAATAAGAAATTAAAGGTCCACTGTTTCCAAATTGTTATTTGATTATAGCTGTTTTCTTTCCTTTTTCATTTTATAATTGTTGTTATCTTTTTTCTTTTTTTGAGGTGATGTAGTTGGAATTGCATGCAGGCACTTCCCTTGGAATCGAATTGGGAACTTGAAAATACCACCAGCCTGAAATGTGGTCAAACTCAAATGTCTGACAAGCAATTACTTCAGAAATATTTATATTGATGTTTCCAGCAATATCATGGCAAATAATATCATAAATAACACCTCTCTCATTTCAGCCATAGAGATTCTTTCTGAAACCGTCCTGGCCATATGCGATACTGTAGATGCTGCTAACACGGTCAATATTCAGGAGAAGAATTTCAAGAAATTTGCAGCCTACTTGGAGAGGATCAAATTTATCCTTCAAGAATTATCCGAATTTCATACTGCCAGCTTTGAGAGCTTAAAAAGTGCTGTTGAGAATTTCAATAAGCAGATTAGAGTTGCTAATCAGCTAATTCTGGAATGTAGTAGTAGAAATAAGGTGTATCTCTTACTCAATTGCAGAAAAATTGTGGAATGCTTGGAAAGAACTACAAAAGAAACCAGTTGTGTGTTAGGCCTCATCCCTTTGGCCGTATTGGATGTTTCATCAGGAATTAATGATGAGATTAGCAACCTATGCAAGGATTTATCGAATGCCAAATATCGAGCAGCTATAGCAGAGGAAGAAATTTTAGAGAAAATTGAGTTGGGAATACAAGAGAGGAATGCTGATCAGTCTTATGCAAATAATTTGCTCATTAGTATTGCGAAGGCTGTTGGAATCTCAACTGAGCAGTCAGAATTGAGGAAGGAATTTGAAGATTTTAAGAGTGAAATGAAGAATACTGAGCTGAGGAAGGACATGCCAGAAGCTTTAAAGATGGAACAGATCATTCTATTGCTTGGGAAGGCTGACGTGATTGCAACTCCTGTGGAAAAACAGATGAAGTATTTTGTTAAGCGTAACTCTTTGGGTAAGCAACCACTAGAACCTCTCCAGCCATTTTATTGCCCAATCACTGGGGATGTCATGGAGGACCCTGTGGAAACTCCCTCTGGACAGACTTTTGAGAGGGGTGCAATACAGAAGTGGCTGGCAGAAGGTAACAAGCACTGTCCTTTGACCATGACTTCCTTAAGAACATCAGATCTACGGCCCAACAAAACTCTTCGGCAATCAATAGAAGAATGGAAGAACAGGAATACCATGATTACGATTGCTTCTTTGAAGCCAAAAATTCAGTCAAGTGATGAGCAAGAAAAACTAGAGAACCTAAGCAAGCTGCAGGATCTATGCATAGAAAGTGAATTGCACCGGGAATGGGTAATAATGGAGGACTACATACCAATTCTCGCAACACTTCTTTGTGCCAAAACTAACAAAATAAGAGAGCATGTTCTGATCATCCTTTGTGTACTTGCTAAAACTAGTGACGACAAGAAGGTATATTAATTGTTTTTATAGTGCTTAAGTTACTGTTTCCCTTCTTGTATTGAGCGTGATTCATCCTTTAAGCTAGATCTCATCACATCATAATATTATTATATGGCAGGACAAAATAGCTAAAGTAGATAATCTCATTGAATTCGTTGTTCGCTCCCTTGCACGTAAAGTTGAAGAAAGTAAGTTAGCTTTGCAATTACTTTTGGAATTATCAAGGAATGATGAAGTCCGAAACTTCATTGGAAGTGTTCAGAGTTGCATACTTCTCCTTGTGACTATGTCCAACAGTGATGATGCTCAAGCAGCCAAATATGCCCAGGAGCTTTTGGAGAATCTCTCTTTCCTTGAACAAAATGTTATACAGATGGCAAGGGCAAACTATTTTGGGCCTTTGTTGCACCTTATTGTTTCAGGTACTTCTTTAATGATTTCCCTATTTGATGTAAATGTTACAAGTTTTTGCAATTAAAGGATACAGCAAGTCTAAATATGTTACCGGGTAGAATTTTTCTGAGGATACTGCACATCTAAATATGTTTCTGGGTAGAATTTTTCTGACATTGTAGGCAAGTTTGACTCCTAAAAATTAAGTGTTTTGTCGCATTTTTGTATCTTTCAGTTGCATGAGCATAGGTTTGTTATTTTCTTCATATCTTATTATTATTATTAATTAAACCATTATCGAGTTGTTTCACAACTCCTGGTTATGCACAAAGAGGGGGTAGAGTAGATATACCTAATAGTCATGATTCTGAAGCAACTGATTGTCCTCTGACACAAACACACATCTCATGCTTATAGTCCCAGCATTTTAACATTACATCTAGTGGGTGGAATTAGTTTTTTTTTTGGTTGGTAAAAAGAATTTGAATTAGTTATCTCTAAGTGATTATATATGATAATATCTGTAATCTGGCCTTGCGGTGCACTCATTTCCGTTACGAGAATGAAATGACGCCCCAGCTTGACTCGAGACCAAGATCCACTGTATACAGACCCATAAATAATTTCGATAAATTATTGATCCAACCATGGTTATCCCTCATACTTCACACTATGAATTTTATTTTCCCAAATAAAATATACAAGCAACTATAGGATCTTCGGATTTATGGAAGAGCTCCTTAACAGGCTAAAATGGAAGGAGAATTGCAAATTGTCAACCTTAAGTGACCCCCCCCCCAGGCCCCAACAACTTCTGGTTTTAAAAGGTCTTCTATTGTTTTTGAGAAATGGTATTAGCAAATTGGGCCTGTTATAAATTTGGACCACTACATAAAGTACTTCACAAAAGAAATGTAGTTACAGTATTAGAGAAACAGACTGTGAACCTAAAAGTTGAATGAGTACTCCTTGCTCAAGCAAAACCATGCTAGGGACAGACAGTGGGGGAAATTTTAAGCTGGAAAAAGAAGTAGGGATACTTCATTTCACTTTCATACCCATGAACAAGATGATATTCTCTTCGTCTTAGTACATAACCATTTTATTTTAAATGATACTCTTTTTACTTCTTAGGATGGAGGGAGTATTTAAATATTGTTGGTTAAACAGTACCAATGACAAAAATAGCTATTTTAACCTACCAATTATCTTCTGAAACCCATCCACAAACTTGTTAATCAGTAAATCCAATATTAAATGCAGAACTGGTGAAAGAAATTTTCTTTGCAGATAATGTACAAAAACTGTAGTAAATATGGATAAATAAAGGTTCTTGTACTCTATAAATTTTTTTTTCTTGGTATAGTTCTAATTTACTACAGTATACAAAATACATGTTTTCTCACACTTTGTTGTTTGCGTCAATAACCTTTTGAAGCTCTGAACTTGTAAATCATTATCAGGAAAAACATGCAACTATCACTTGTAAGTTGTAATACATGTACTTTAAAATAATGCAGGACCTGCAAGTATACAAATGCTCATGGCAAAGACATTGTCAGAAGTTGAATTAACCAGTCATAGCAAGTTGTTTCTTTCCAGAGATGGTGTGCTTAGACCACTTCATCAAATGCTCTCACACAATGATTTAGAGATGAAGAAAATGGTTGTTCAAGCTCTTCAAAATCTTTCAAGTGTACCTCAAATTGGAGTTCAGATGATCAAAGAAGGGGTACTAGGACCACTATTTGAAATTCTCTACCGTCACAGCTTATCGTCACCAACTTTGAATAAACAAGTAGCAACCACAGTTATGCACCTTGCGATATCAACAACTGCCCCAGAAGCTGGACAAGTGAAGATTTCGTTCTTGGAATCTGAGGAAGATATTTTCAAATTATTTTCACTTATTTCCTTAAGAGGACCTGATGTACAAGAAAGCATTCTCCGAACTTTTAATGCATTATGTGGATCTCCTTCTGGTTTAGACATCAGGACCAATTTAAGAAAGGTATGCATACTTAACTATTCCCCCTCACTCACTTCTAAAATGTCAGTCGCAATATCCTTCAGAACATATATGAACTTTTGTGTCTATAATCTGCTGAAATCCTTGGAACTTTTCTGTCTAAAGCTTCACTTTATATAATAAGAATTCCTTTTGGCTATATGAAGCAAAATAGAGTCCTTGCTTTAGAAATTACTTTATAGAAAGCCCATACATCAACTCAATATACAAAATTTACTGTTTTTAATCTCCAAATTCTATTAATTTTTGCTTCTATTTCTTTTCATTGGCCATAGTTAGATTCGCTGTAGTTAACATAACCAAAACTTAAACTTATTGAGTTCTCTTGATTGGCTCTCCTTATTCTTTTTTTTTACTAGCAAACCTGGCTTCTAACTTTATTGCCTACAACTATTCACCAGCTCTCTGTGGTTCAAGTATTAGTTCAGTTGTTTGAACTTGACAACCATGTGATACGAGCAAATGCTGTGAAGCTGTTTTGTTGCTTGACAGAAGACTGCGATGATAGCACTTTTGTGGATCATGTGGGCCAGAGGTGTATTGAGACTCTGCTGAGAATCATCAAAACATCTAAGAACATGGAAGAGATTGTTGATTCCATGGCTATTATCTCTAACCTTCCCAATGATTTTCAGATAACTCAGCAGCTTCTGGATTATGGGGCAGTTGAAGTCATTTTTTCTTATTTGGTCAGTGCAAACAGCAATACTTCCAAAAGAGAGCTCATCGAGAATGCTGCTGGAGCTCTATGTCGTTTCACTGTCCCAAGAAATCTGCAATGGCAGAAGAAAGTAGCTGAAACTGGCATTATTCCCATCCTGGTTAAATTGCTATTTTCTGGAACTGCTTTGACAAAACAAAATGTAGCCATTTCACTTAAGCAGTTTTCAGAGAGTTCCACTGGATTGAGTAGGCCAGTAAAGAAGTTTGGGGTTTTTGGGCATTGCTTCGCCTCACCTGAATCCCGGTGCCCTGTACATCTAGGCATTTGTGCAGTTGAGTCTTCATTTTGCCTTCTGGAGGCTGATGCTATCAGACCCCTAGCGGGAGTGATACTAGAGCCCGATATTGGAGCCTGTGAGGCTTCTTTGGATGCACTTTTGACACTGATTGAAGGTGAACGACTACAGAGTGGTAGTAAGGTTCTTTCTGAAGCGAATGTCATTGCTCCGATAATAAAATTATTGAGCTCGTCTTCCTCCAGATTGCAGGACAAAGCACTGAAGGCTCTAGAGAGGATATTTAGACTGTTTGAATTCAAACAACAGTATGGGGCATCAGCTCAGATGCCATTGGTTGACATCACTCAAAGAGGAAGTACTGCTATGAAATCCATGGCTGCAAAGATACTAGCTCATTTGAATGTGCTTCACGAACAGTCTTCTTATTTTGAATGAATCTCAATGGAAATTTTATTCTATTTATGCGAAGGGTCCTATTCTTTGAAATGGGGAGGGGAAAAAGACCAAATAGAGAGGTCAAAGGAAAAAAAAACTTGGTAAGGACTATGATTGGTTTTTTTTTTTTTTTCTTAGTGATTGAAATGGAGTGTATTTTAGATCTACCTAAATTTTTGTGCCTCATTATTCTTCTGATAAGAAAGGTTCATGGATCTTGATTATTATATTCCTTTTGTTTTAAAAAAGAGTAATATTTGTTAATAATAAAAAAATTAAAAAATTATTGCACATAATATTATCGCGTTATACTCGAGTTTATCATCATAATTTTATCGTCATAACACTATTATTAAACTAACAATTTATTATTTCCTTAAATATTTATAATAAATAATACTCTCTTTTCTTTTCTTTTTATGAAATGGATGAAGTATTATATACACCAAAACATATATACAAGGAAGCATACAGTACAACAAACAACAGATTATTGGACACCGTTAAACATCCAATTATAAACACACTTATTATGTTCAAGGCATTAATCATTTTGTACATATCCATGAATGCTCCTAAATCCATAAACATAAAAAGGTCAATGAGAGGAACTTCATGCAGTAGATCAAAAGAAAGAAAAGCAAAGGATCCTTGGAAGATATATTTACAGAGGAACCTGAATAGCTACAGCTGAGCTGAACTTATGATTTTAGATAAAAATCAGGCTCAGGCTGCCATCAACGGCAATCCTTTAGCAGTTGGATGATGAGCCAAGGGACACCTCCCACCTCACCGCTTAAGCAGCTCCATGTTCCTTGATTGCAGGCCAATGACAAACAAAAATCCACATGAAGGCAATTTCAGCATCAAGACCACCAGAAAATGACATGGGCATTACCTAAAAACAACGAATCCTACAAATATCAATATCCAACCGCTGTAGTTGACGGCATAATGAGGAGGCATCATTGCAGTGGCACTTAATAAAACTTGCATATTAATCAGGCAATGGCAATCAATTGCTCATCAACCAGACTAGTAGAGTGGCTGGCTAGTCAACAAAGTTTACTAAACTTTCAGAACACACACACATATTTACCTCTAAATTTTCAAGTGTTTCATTATTAGTGATAAAATAAAATAAAATAAAATTGCGATGACAAATGACATTTTGTTATTAATAAAAATAAATTTCTTAGAACAGAGTTTTTGCCAAATAAAACTCTATGTAATAGAGATGAAGATAAATTTTTAAATTTGTTGAAATATAAAATTAACTTAAAGGTTTTAACTATGTACAACAGAAGTTACTTTATTACTAATTGAATATATGGTGTACCTATTTGAAGTTTACTTTAGCTCTAAATAATCATGAAAATCATAATTTATAAGATTATTTGTAATTAGATGCATACAATTTTGGTTTGGTTTGGATATATTTTTATACAATAACTATTATTTGTAAACCTTATTTTTCAATGCTAATAAAATACTTCACATAATTTATTTATTACTACTAAATAAATTAGCAGACAGTCGTTATTGATTACTAAATACTCCGGATCGGCAACTTGGTTGAAACACATTCGACTCTCAAGTATAGTCGAGAACAATTTTTGGATTAAAAAAAAAGACCAAACATAAAAATAGATTAATTAACAGTATAAATTAAGCCTGCCGGAATTTAAGAATTAAACACCCCGAAGTTAATGTGAAAGCTCATCAAAAATAATTTCCTCAGAGAATTTGTAAGCCATTTTGTACCAAGCATCCAGATTCCAGAGTAAATTCCAGAAATCCAAAAAAACTATTTTAAAATAATAATACAATTACATAATCATCCTTCTCCACCAAATGATCATTGGCAAGAAATCAAACTCTTGTACAGTAAAAATGAACATGAAATCAAATGAAAAGCAAACAAAATGTTCAAGTGTTAGACTTGGCTCAACCGAGTCTTAGGGAACACAAAACACTCCAGCCATATCCCAGTATTCCACATCAGCCAGAATTTGTGTTCTAATAAACCTAAAACAAGGATTTGTTATTATCTGTAAACTCGCTAAAATATCAATTTTTTCTTTGTGTGTTTTCAAACTGCATAAGAACATGCACAGATAGCACCTGAACATTTTAGGTGCACTAGTACAACGATGTTGTCCGTCTTCTGCAGGCACAACAATTTCACAATAGACCGACCTTCCACCACCCTCACAAAACTTTAAGGTGTACTCCTCTTTTTTCCCATAATAGTTTACACGCCTCAGCTTAGGAGCTCTAAAGTTTAAAATAAAAGCTTTTGATAGTCCATCTTTCGGGTATGTTGAAAAATGAAAATAGTGCTCGACATCCAGAAAGACACAACTCTCGTTAGCTGGAAGGTCAAACAGCTTTAGGAATACTAATACATTATCACCAGCTGAGAAGACCTTCCCGGTTCTAAAAGGAACAAGATACATTGTATCCCTCCAAACTAAGAATGCAGACGAGGTTAAAGAAGAGACTCGATCCAGCTCACTTAATTAATCTTCTTTTTACGATTCTGTATTTTCCCATTCCGTTTCTGATTAATTAGAACCACCTCAAGCAGCAATAAAGCAGAATTTGACATTTTTTATCCTGGCTTTGAACAGCCTCTAAGAACTTCTCCACAATAGTGAGTACAACAATAAAATAGCAGGCATCTAAACATAAGGCATAGATTGCACACATGGCTACAACAAATGATAATTATTTCTAGACCGATATATTATACCGTATGATGAAAGGAAAGATGCTTCGCAGAAATTTCTTATGTACATTTAAGTATACCTCATCAAACTACAGGTATAAAGCTGAGGTTGAGAATTTATACAGCAAAGGTTTTGCTAAAATTGACCCAATTTACAATTTATTGGCTAAAAATACACTCAATTTGAAGATACTGATGACTACCATGTGGCCATTACTTACCTAATTCTCATTTAGGGAAACTTACAAAAAATAAAATTATGGAATATGGTATAAAATAAAAGGGCAATAATAGTTACCTACCATGTGTTAAGTCAAACTCAGAATAATAGCCGATGTTCAAATTGATTTCAAAAACTTCAAAAGTTTCAAAATATAACTGAAGAGTGAAATAAACTGGAATCACATTATAGTACCATCGGTGCGGTTGGTACTTAATTACTAATAGATAAAACCAAAGATACCTAAATTCCATGCATCACAATAACACCATTCGCTAATAAAATTTAACACCACTGTAGTCTAATAATGTATGAGATAGAACTGAAGACATGGAAAATAACACCATTTGAACAGGGCAGTCGTTCCTCAAATATCATTAACCCACCCGAACACACCGGTCCTAACAAAAGTGCCTCAAAGCGAGAGGAAGAGACGTAATTCGCAGGATCGGGGTCGTTATGTCCCTTACAATTGTAAATTTTCCCGACTCGAGTGGGCCTACAGAGAAACGTCGTTTCACAATTTAGTTCGAGCTATTGTTCCATAATTCTGGTTTCAGAAAAAGAAAACCTAATGGGCATCAATAGTAAAGGGTCGAACATGTGGGGGATATAGCATTTGTCACCTGTCAAACTGCATAATTCAACGCTTTCCACGATGCCCGCCACCTGACCTTGCACCAGGATAGCGAGCAAATTGCAGCCTTAAATTGACCGAGTCACGGTCATGCTCGTCGAATCTATAACCTGCAAAATCGAATTTGACTATTTTTACGCCGCGAAAGTCGAAACTAGACACGATTTTAATGGCGAACAAGGGTCATCAGCAAAACAAGGTCACTAGAGGTGCAATTATCACTTCAACGTAAACACAAACTCACTCGTACTACTTGTTAATTATGGCTTCCTGATGAGCCATAATAGTGGGACCACAGGCTTAGGGCAGGCAGACATGCCTGTTAGATAATTCAATCAAAACCCTTGCATTCATCACTGATCGATGTTCCAAACCGTAAGCATGTTAGTTCTCTACCAAAAGCAGGAAACTAAGGTAAAGCAGTGTCTCCTCTTTGTAGATTCACATTAATCAATCATCTAATTCCAGCAAGGCACGGAAAATAAAAGCCAAATGGACCCTTTTTGACAGGCAATTAGAACAGCCTCTTTAGCCCATGTCCTTTTTTTAATAACAGGTGGTATTAGGGGAGGGAAATTCTTTTTCCAAGCTCTCAAAGTTGAATCTCTTGCTAAAAAAAATTAGTATAAGAAGTTGTGCCTTTCTCATTAGAAAGATATTAGCCATGACATCTGATATTCAAATTTTAAAGTTTACGCAAAATTTTTGGCTGCTGAAAGCAACAAAAACAGAGTCAATAAAAAAATCTTCATAATATATGAATAATATTTGTTTTAATACTTTATGTATTTTTGCTTCAACATAGGTCCCCAAAGATTTATCTACCATCATAGTGTGGATAAAGGGAAAGCTGGCCACAGCTGTCCCAGAAAGTCCTCTAAGAGGTAGACCATGTGCAAGACATCTTTAAGTTGAGACTTACAGCTACAAAGGATATAAATGTCGAACACAAGATATTAATATTTTTATATTTGATAAATTAATCATCTTTCCCATAATAACATATTAGGTTGATGAAGATTACATCATTAATTAAATTTTCTTTTTCTCCACAAAGCATACCAATAATGATTGCTTCAATAAACTTTATTTGTTTTCGCTTCAACAAAGTTCCCCGTAGATCAATCTCCCATCAGACTCTGGATAAAGGGAAGGCCACATCTGCCTCTGATAGCCCTCAAGCGAAAAAATGGAGTATAACGAGGTATACCATGTGCAAGATATCTTTATGTTGGAGGAGACTTTGCAGACTTGTAACTTATTAAGTATAAATGCAAAGACAAGATATTAATATTGCAATATTTCATAAATCAATGATCTTTCCCATAATCACAGATTTGGTAGATTAGAATACTTCAACAATTTCTGTTTGTGGGGATAGTAATCAAATGAAGTACGATTAACCAAATATATCAACTCAGTCAGTCAGTATATTTAGTAGTGTAATGAACGTGCCCACAAAGCATTTCAAGACTACGCGTTTTTTTAAGTAAAAAAGTTGTGTTTATCCATATGGTAATTCCAATTTTTATATGCAATTTAATGCATTGTTCTAGTATCATACGCACATGAGAGTCCAATAGTTATCACACTGAATATCCTAAATATTTTAGAAAGTCTTTATAAAAAACTTATGCATTCCTAAGTGCACATGAAGAATTCACCTACACATACATACATGTGCATATAGTAGATACTTGAATGCTGTGAATTGTGATATTACTTTTCAAATATCCTTAAACATATAGGTGCAGCTAAAAAGGAAGGGCCAAATACTGCGCTGAAAATTTGCCAGCAGGCTAGCAAAAGAGCGGGAAGAAGCCTATAACTTCCAAGAAAAATGACAACAATTATCCTACGCTTCATTTTGTTACTACACAACCAAATATTGAACTTCGTGCCCTTCTCACTACCTTCATAACTAACTGTAGAGGACCTAAGTGGCAGGTCACATAAGCAATACACATGTAACCATTAAGTATTATGTCGCTTAAAGCTCAAGGGATGTGGATATTAAGCTCACCTTGTAATGCATCCATTGCAGTGGCCGCATGAGCTGGACTCAGAAAATCAACAAAACAGAGCACCAATGGATCACCCCCTGACTGCAGAAATTTATAGCCATATTAATCATTTTGACGAAATATGGTATAGTAAATTGATGCATTTATAAGCTCTTACATGTCTTGATTCCTTGGTCACAAGTCTCACTTCTTTGTAGCCTACAAAAGGACGAAATATATCTGCAAACCCAAGTTAAGGAACAGAACATCTAATAAGGGGTTAAAAAAAGTGAAAATAAGAATCGTAGGATCATAGTTTATATTAGAAAGAAACGAAACCAATCACTGAAAAATATAGAAGTCATAAAGGATACGAGCTACTTCTCTGCGAGAACAATTTGCAGGCAAACCTTCCACAAACAGCGTGCTACTAGCATCCGGAGGTAGAGAAAGCTCAGGTCTTCCACCTCCCACCCCCAGTGCCCGGCTTTTTGCAGACACTGCTGGGTCTGACCCCCCAATTCCCATAATGCGGGGATCATCAACTGGACGACCACTTAGTCCACTACTAATTGGTCTAGCAGACTCACCTCCACCATAAGGGTTGAGTTGCTGGTAAATAAACCAGTATGTTAGAACTACACAAACAATAATATCTAAGGTAATGAAGATGGGACTGTAAACTAGAAACACGAATAATAAATAAATACCGCGCCACGAAGGTAACGGTCATATGATGCTCCAATGGAGTCAGAATCTCTAATGACACGGTGTGCTCCTCTTTCATCATCACGGCCATAATAGCCGGGCAACTCGTGGCCACCAGGAACATCTACAGAGTAAGGCACAAATTAATATATAAAACAAAATTGCAAAATATTAAAATATTAACCATATGAGCATCTTCTATAAACAAAAGAAAACAAGACCGAATGTAACATGTTCACCAAAAAAAATTTGCAAGATATTAAGTTATTAACCATATCAACATCTTCTATAAACAAAAGAAAGCAAGAAAGAGTGTAACAGATACACCAAAACGCTACAAGCCTACAAGGTGTGCACCAAGTGAGTAGCACATCTACTAATATTACTAATTGTGCCTCATTCCCCTAGTTATTAATATTTTCTTCCCAAGGAAAATTCCAATATATCAAAAGCAAGGGAGGAATTCAGACAAAGGAATTAATCCATCCAATTCCCCCTTGTGGGTGGTTAATTATCTACCACTGACCTATCAACTATGTTCTTTCTTCACATGGATTCAAAGTGGTGATCACTGAAACTGATCAGAATGTTTCAGATAAAAAACACAGCCTAATGTATTACTCTGCCTCCCAGGGACACAATGTGAAATGAGGTAGTCGTGCCTCCAGAGTAGGATAGGGAAGAGAATAAGTAGACTTTATTACATGAAAATGAGGTAGTCGTGCCTCCAAAATGTATATATTATGTGACATACATATATTAAAGAGACGTCAAAATTTGTTTCAGATAATAGATCAATGAAAAAAGCGCGTGTACATGAGAGAAATCAGCACTTGTATGCTTTAGAATGGGTTTACATCGATGGGGATTTTGGTGTTAAATATTCCCTTTAGCCCCTTTGGTCACTAATGCTAAAGGTATAGCTAGGGATGAATCACCCAATGGATACGATTGAAGATTTGGATTTTTAACTTCCGTCCAACACTTGTATATAATTTTGAGGAAAGCTAACCTACCTGTCACTTGTTGGAGGTTAGTCATGCCAGCATATCCCCATGTTACTTTAGAACAAATAGCACTTACCTAATTGGGTAAAAGTAGTCTAGTTCAAATTCCATAATTGTGTTGAAGACAATTTTGAAACAGTCAACCCTTGACACTTCTCTTCCTCTTCGTTCCCATATCAGACTGTTTCAAATTCCTCTCTCAATTTTTTTTTTTATCAACACACTGGAAGAGGAGACGATACGAACTATTACAGATTTAGGGACAAACCACCCGACTGTTCCCAAGATTGGATGTGAAAACTCCAGAAACTCTGTTATTGTTCTAAAATTACCCTTTAATTTACAGCATAGAGAACTGTGATTTATCCGTGATCCAGCTACGGCAGGGCGATATATCGTTGCTGACCTCACAAGAATTGCCGATAAGATTCAGTGGTCTTCAAACGAAATAAAAGGCTGTCATGAAGCTCGACCGTTCCTATTACTTCTAGTTCGCGACCCAAAGGGAAGAAAAGCAGATATGATGATGATGCCGAGGTTTTGTTAAATTAAAAGATTGACATTTGAATCGGAAGGGCAAGAGGGTTGGTTTAAGAATTTGGATGTAGTTTTGGAGAACTACGTTACCTTTTAGGAATGAGGATGAGGTGGAATGAATAGGTGGGAAAGGAGTTGTCATGTCAGGTGGCGGGTATGAAGTCAGATGAGAAATGGGTAGTGACGGAGCACATGTGCCAAGCATATTGAACTATGTTGGACTGCATCCAAATTGATTGTTGCCAGGGCAACAGTAGGGTAGAAAATGAAAGCGTTATCGAACTAAATAAAATACCCCTAACTTAACTGCAATACTTATTATATCATACTAGGGATTTCCCTTAAAAAGTGGGACATGGCTAACCTCCAACATCTGGTGAGAGGTTAACTTTCCCCATTACATTTCTATTCTCTATTAATCTAAATAGATTATCTATAAATCCTATACCAGTTAACAATCGCCACACAATTACCTCATGCAAACACACTCTTGCAATAAATAGGATAATCCCGAGTCTGAAGTAAAAGTGTATGTTAAGCCTTTATGATGCTGCCAACTCAACATTTATAACTCCACACAAGCCTGAGTCGTATCTCCATTTGACTTTTACCATAATAATAAAAACATTAAGAAATTGATGGTTATATGTGTCCGTAGAATGAATGAGATAACAACCTGATACAATCCTGACCGGGCTCACATCGGACAACAACGACTCAACTCAAGTTCCAAGGGTTGAAAGAATGGTTGCGAGTAGTTGGATTGAATTCAACACGAGGATGCTTACATTGGAGTTCAAGTCAATCAGTGTCGTGTACATTGCATGGATAGGAGTTTACAATCTATCACGCGACAACATGTGTAATGAGAATGACATGGTTGTCCAAGTAGGAAGAAATTATGCCCGAGTACATCAACATGGTTTAAAGTTGCATTTCAGATCAATCCGATACAAGCCACGAAAGCAAAATTCAAGATTGGAAAAAACCATGGGGCGGATTCCAAAGGCTTATTGAATCCGCCCCAACGAATTCTTCTCTGTCCAAATGAAACCCAGCGGACATTGAATCCGCCCCAATCCTTTTCTTTCTATCCGGATTTGTCCCGGCGCCAAATCTGCCCTGGCAGATTCCTGCAGTTCATTTGGATTCCCGGCGAAGTCGTCCATTTCCAGTTGGTTTCTTTCCCGCGTTTTTGGCAAATTGGACGCGGATTTACTTTCTAAATTAGGACTTTTTAGCATATTTTCAGGATTCTAATATAATTAGGACACTTTTAGTTAGAGATTTGATTCCAAAACACTTATTTTACTTTTAGGATTTCTAGGGTTTCAAATATTACTATTAAAGACTTATGGATGTAAGACATTACTTATCATTCAATAATATTCAGTTTATCAACTTTTGTGAGAATTATTCTCTACTTTTGGTTCTTTGAAGAATTCCTAAGCTAATTTCTTAGTTGTTCTTTGATATTCAATTTGACTTATCATACAACAATTCATAGTTGTGTGTAGCGCCTTCTACCGCATCAATCGTCAATTGTTCCGAGGTTCCTGTTTCAATATAAACATTGGGTTTAAGCGTCGTTGGTGTTTCATTCAACGCATATTTCATTGCTTGATCAATTGTACCAAAATTCTCGTCTCAATATAAACGTTTAGTTGAGGTGTTGAGAGAATACCACTCTATCAACTGTGCTAGAAACGATCCGGGCGACGACCATCTCACACAAACGTGTTGTGGAGTCCATCATTTAGTATCAAAGCTAAGATTTTCTAGCGAATTACTTATCTTTAATTTTATGTCGAAATATATATCAAGTAAAAAAATTAAAGAGTAGAAAATTTTCAGAATTTTAAAATTTTTGTCGATTACATGCTATCATTGGAATTCATACCTTCTATATTTTGTTTCGTGATAAGTTATTTTTGAATCGATTACTCAAACCGAGAATTTTGCTAGGTAAATTCGAAAAGAACCTATTAGAGAGAATATTTAAAGGTAAAAGGCAAGATTGTGAGTTTATTAGAGGGTAAAAGCCAAATTGAGTGTATACACGAGAGAATCATCATTGTTTGAGTGAAACACGTAAGGGAGTGTGTGAAGAAAATTTTTATCTACTAAGTTTTGCAGCAAACATGTATGATTACAATTATGAAAGTTTTTATGGGTCTCAAAGGAATACTTTCCAAGGTAATATTGATACAGAGACGTCTAAAATGGGAGAGAAAAATAGAGCGAGAGTTTGACTATCATGATTACTCCGAGCGGAGGAAGGTTAGATGGGCAATTCAAGAGTTCTCCGATCATGCAATTATATGATAGGAGTTTAGCAAAAGATGTGGAGAGCGTACGATCAAGATATAGGCAGAATTAAAAACAACAATGAGAAAGCGGTTTGCTCTAGTATATCGAAATAGGAGAGCGAAGTATACATCTCAAAGACATGTAGATTAACCTTCAAGGTGATCAACATTAGAAGATGATAGTATGGTTTGCCGACATGTAAACAAGGAAGATTCGCGTTGGAGGCAGCCACAAGACATTCCTAAGGCATCTAAGAACATAAAAGAAGACATCATGGAAGCATGTCGCAAGGGATTGGAGGATTGTTGGATGCAGCAACAAAATACTTCTAAGGCGCAAAAGGAACAAGTTCATCCGAGGGAGGAAGAAGATATAATTGATTACGCAGTCCAAGGAGAGCTATTGGGTTCTGGAGTTCACGATGATATCCATGATCAAAAGCAAGCTGGTGAACATTCGAAAAAAAGTGATCAAGAAGATGAGTTTGTAAAAGAAAATACATGTGAAAATAATTGACAAAAATAAATTAATCAAAAGATTGATATTGCAAAAGAAAAAATTGAAAAGAATGATAGGGAAAAGAAAATAGAGTTTGAAAAAAATGAGTTTGAAAAGAAACGAGGGTGAGCATACAGAAGATAGAGAAGAAATATGTGACTATGAAAAAGAGAGTCAGTTGGAAAGTGATTTGTATTTTGAAAAGCGATTTGTATTTTAAAAAGCCAATGACTGTACATTCGTACTAGACGACGCTTTCGAATACTAACAAGAATAACTCTTCTTTGTCTAGTTCTGTTTTCTCTTGTACAGGTTGTTGATGATGTACCTAGAACTATCATTCCGTACCGATCAGCTGATAGTATTCCCGAGGAGAGGACGGAGTTACAGAGTCGGGTTAGAGAGTTGGTTGAAGTGGATATCGTGAAAGAAGACATGAGTTCGTGTGTTAATTATGAAATCATAGTATCTACGGAGGCTAAGACGACGAGTTTGTGCATCGATTTTGAATTGGTAAACAAGTATCAATATTCTTTTTTTTGTTTAGATAGTATGTTTGATAAATTGCATAATACTTATGTAAATCAAGATGTAATGATCATGTGATGACAATGCCTAATCAATTTAGTATGAGAAAAAGTGATAAATGGAAAATTGTTTTAACATGCGACTTGTATAGATGGTTAGTTATTTTTGTTAGATTAACTGATGCATCTAGCGTGTTCATGAGTTATTTAAAACATGTTTTGCATTCTTCCATTGTGAAATTTGTGTTTAGCTATTTTGAGGGTAGAATCGTCTTTATCATAAACTATGGTATATACTTGATATTGGTTGAGTTAGTTTATGATCATGATGTGTTTTCTCGTTTTCGATGTGCTCACTTACATGAAATTCATTCTAGGTTTTCTTATCCATGTGTTGAATTAGGGTTTCATGCTAGTCAATCTTTACATGATTTGTCGTTAGTTGACAATGATAGTGTTCATGCTTGTCCGTTCGAGAAATTTTCCTTACATGAATTGCTATCATATGGTTTTGATTCGAGAAGTGTTTATTATCAAGATGGATTGAAATGAGTTATTTGCATGTTTAGTTAGACTTGAATTAACTAAGGCATTGCATACTTTCATGAGATTGTTGAATCATATTTTACATTATTTCATGGAAAAATTTGTTATTCTCTATTTTGATGATATTTCGATTTTTGTCAACACTTTCGAAAATTCTTTAGCATGTGTTGAGTTTGTTAGTGATTATCGTCGATATGCTATTGAATTTTCAACTTGTGATTGTGACCTTTTTATTCCATTGGTGCTATTATGTGATTCATCGAGGGAATCGTGGATTGTGCAATTCAATTCGATCCATGCATTGAGAATCTACAGGAAAGTGTTTTGAATATTGTTCTAGTAGGCTATGCATGTGATTTTTCATTTTTTGATTACTTGGTGATTAGACAAAAGGGGCTTGTTGATTTGTTTTATTTTGTGTTTAATCCATGAATTCAGGTGTATGGGCTTGTGCGACGTGATGAGTTTCAAAAATTGACATTTGACCCAGGATCATTGACGTGGTTTCGTTTGCGAATGATCAAGATTATCATATTGATTTTTGATCCGGGAATTCGTAAATGGATGGCTATGTTGCGTGAAGAATTCTTCATACTGATATTTGATCCAGGAAGAGATTGAACTTTTCATATTCTTATTTGCATTGCATTCAAGTTTATTTTAGTAGATAATAAATTAGTATTTGGGAAGTAACTGGTCTACGAGTGGAAGGACATTGTGTTGCTATATTCTTGGAGGGAGTTGGAGTTTTGGATGATTCTTTTCATCATTCTGATAATTTTGTTTGCATTGTTGATATTGCTCATATATGTTATTTGCAAGTTGAATTTTGGGATTATGATTCGTTTGTTGCTACTGACTTGGTCTGCTTTTGTGTAGGAACAGGTTTGTGGTTAGTTCCTTTCCAAGCAGAGTAGATGTCGGATTTGAGGACAAATCTTTTTCAAGAAGAGGGGAATGATACAATCTTGATCGGGCTCGCATCGAACAACGACGACTCAACTCAAGTTCCAAGGATTCAAAGAATGGTTGTGAGTAGTTGGACTGAATTCAACACGAGGATGGATGCTTACATTAGAGTTCAAGTTAATTGGTGTCGTGTACATTGCATGGATAGGAGCTTACAATATATCACGCGACAACATGTGGAATGAGAATGGCATGGTTACTTGGTCCAAGGAGGAAGAAATTATGCCCAAGTACATCAACATGGTTCAAGATTGCATTTCAGATCGATCAAATACAAGCCACAGAATTCAAGATTGGAAAAATTCACAATTCCCAAGGCTTATTGAATTCGCCCCGGCGGATTCCTCTCTGTCCAAATGCGCCCTAGAAACATTGAATTTGCCCCAGCCCTTTCTTCTCTATCCGAATTCGTCTTGGCGCCAAATCTGCCCCAGCGGATTCCTGCAGTTCATTTGGATTCGCCCCGGCGAAGTCATCGATTTCCAATTGGTTTCTTTCCCGCGATTTTGGCAAATTGGATGCGAATTTACTTTCTAAATTAGGACTTTTTAGCATATTTTAAGAATTCTAATGTAATTAGGATACTTTTAGTTAGATATTTGATTCCAAAACACTATTGATTCCTTTTAGGATTTATAGGGTTTCAAATATTACTATTAAAGGCTTATGTATGCAAGACATTATTGATCATTCAAGATAAACTCTTGTGAGAATTATTCTCTACTTTTGATTTTTTGAAAAATTTCTACGCTAATTTCTTAGTTGTTTGAGATTTAATTTGACTTATCATACAACAATTCATAGTTGTGTGTGGCATCTTCTACCGCATCAATCGTTGATTGTGTCGAAGTTCATGTTTCAATATAAGCACGGGATTTAGGCATCGTTGGTATTCCATTCAACGCAGATTTCATTGTTTGATCGATTGTACCAAGGTTCTCGTCTCAATATAGACGTTGGGTTGAGGTGTCGAGAGAGTACCACTCTCTAAACTGTGATAGAAACGATCCGGGCGACGACCACCTCATGCAATCGTGTCGTGGAGTCCATCACAACCACATCCAAAAATACATCTATTATAAATGAATGAGACATTCCAAATAAGAAAATCCTATGGAACAACTCTATTTATTGCACAAGAAGTATGTATAAGTATACATGTATAGAGAGAGAGGGAGTGCGAAATCTGGAGCCCCAAGAGAAAGAATGATATACTTCTGAAGTAAGAATTTATTTGAATGATTCAATAATCATCCATGTTTGTTATTTGTCAAAAGAAAATGAGTTTGACAGAGAGAAACATATGAAAGCATATGCAGACCTAAGACCATCGCTGAAATTACAACCCTAACCCCAAAAAAAATACAAATACCCAAACCCCACCAAACAACACACAACGACATTGTAACCAAATAATTAAGAATAAAAAGAACCCAAATAAAGTAACAAAAGAGTTACAATCATGAAGTTTATGTCAATAGGTTATATAGTACATCCACTAAGTTCAAAAGCTCATATACTAGGAAGGGAGGGGGGGCACCTCCGGGTGCGTACGGGGTGCGGCTATTGTCGTATCCCCAAAATTTATTATGGTATTCACGGCTTAGGCGTCTTAGGGTTTTTCTTTTCCAGTTAGAGAGATAGAGACAACTAAAAAGGAAAGAAGAAGAAGGAGAAGAGGATAAGAAAGGATACTTTCTGTTGTTGATTGCTACAACGGTTGATCACTTTTCCTTCCATCGATCCTTGCGACTTTGGTGGCTGTCGACATCGATCCCTTCTCAATCAATCTTTCTCTTCTCTTTTTGTTTCTCCTCTCTTCTCTCTTTTCTCCTAGTAGCGTGATGCCAATGTTGTGTGGATATGTGAACGGACAGAACCCTATCTTTAATTAATTAGCCAAACTGTAGTCAAGTCCTCATAGTTTTGTACAATTTTAGTATATAGTCCCCAAGTCAGAATTATACACTAACAAATAAGTCCCTGAACTTTAGATAATTCAACTTTTTCCTTGAAAAGCCTAAATATATAAATATACATATGTATCAGTATTAGATAATTAAACATGTGATGCATTGCATCCACATATTTTAAGATTTACGAACCCCGTATCCCCGTGCGCACCCATATCCCCACACCCGTACCTTTGCTCCGTAGCTCATATATAAACAAGACCCAAAACTGATTCTTTAACCAAATGCATAGCAGCCACTCGAGAGGTTAAATGTGTTACAATTCAGGTTATAGCATGGAATCTAAACAGATATCCAAACATGAATGTAAATGCATACATACATGAAATTAGTAACGTGCTGCCAAAGATATCATCATACAATGTTAAACAGCTATAGCAACTATAAATCAAGTCCTACCCAACAGCAAGAAAAGTAACAACCCACCATGAAAATTTATTAGTTGTGGCTGAATTTAGCCCGAAGGCCGCGAACCTATTTTTCCATTATATTAAACAAAAATAATCAATAGGAAAGAAAAAGTAAAAACTATTGAGCACAAAATGCATAAATATAAATACAAATCAAAGATACGTATCTGTAACACGAACCACGTCTATTAGATTATTATCAACCTGAATAGCACTGTCCTATTCATATTCTTCAATGGGATAGGATGAGTGTTTTAATACTTTTATACTCGTTAATTTTTTGATTTGTTTTGTTATGATAAACCTCAGCTCCTCAAATTAAAACAGTTGTATCAGACACCAGTTAATCTATAAGACTTCCTTGATATCAAAAGTTGTACTTCAACTTCATTCTTGAATTGTTACTCTCTTTCACAAACATCCCACATAAAAGTTCCTAGCAATGCAGGTAAAAGAAACAGATCCAAAGCCCAAATTTATCCACCAATAAGAAGTATTATGCTATACCCATAGCGTATGAAGTACTTTTGAAAAATGATCTTCATCCTGGCTAGTTATTGGAAATACAATAACAAGTCATAACCATTAAACATGCTGCCAAAAAAATCAAAAGAGGAAGGTGAAAAATATTGCCATGAAAAGTGTATTCTTGACTTGATAGCAAAAAATATAAAAATGAGATCCACATGTATACATACAAAAATAAGACGCAACAAGTAAGTTTTTATACATTAAAAATCAATAGCTACCTACAAAGACGATAGCTTTAATTAGACCTTGATTGTACTAAAAATATTCTAATTAGAATTCAAATTTTCTAAATGACCTGTCTAATTCCCGTAAAACCCTAGCTTACCTAATAATAGCTCCTCACAACACCATAAGAAATATAAAATTGTCAATTGGAAATTTGGAACCCTAGTTTCTCCACTAAAGAAAAATATCCAGATAGAGAATTTACCATAGTCAGAACGAGGGCGTTTTCCGACAAGAGGGGGAAGAGCGGGTTGCCTGCCGTCGCCGTACCTCCAGTAAGCATCAGCCATTTTAGCGAGCTATATGAAGAGTAGAGAAATACGAAGAATAGCTGGATTGATGGAATTTTAATTGTTGGACTAGGTTATAAACATAAAAAGAACGGAAACGATACCCAGCGCATTATATATACATACAGGAAACAACAGTTAATCAGAATATTAATCGCAAACTGATATTTCCAGACCTGTTTTTAATATTTCCAGATAATTTTCTATTATAAAAAAAATAAACTACCTAAAAATATCAAAAATTCATATAAAATAGAACTTCCCTATTAATCGTGTAGTGAATTAAGGTTAAGTTTAACTTAAAATACTACAGGCATAAATTATTGTACAAATATTTTATAAATTATTGATGTGACATACTCCACCTCAGCATATTAATCAACAAATTACTTTAATGTAGTATTCGACCCCACATAAAAAATTGAGGTCGATAATGTCGCATCAGCCGTTTGTAAAATATTTATAAAATATTTCGTGTCTGTAGCATTATTCTTAACTTAATGCCTTTTTCTGGTCTGTTTGGCAAGGTGGGAAGTGGTTAAGCAAGGTGGAAAGTGGTTAACATGAAACTAACTTTAGTTTATTGACCAATACAGTATCGACACGGAGATGAGGGGTGATCTCTCTCTGTATGTTAACACTGTATTGAATAATTAATCAACTTATTATGAAGTTAATTTCATGGTAATCGAATCAAGGGTATTAGATGTGGGCCTAACTTTGCTTATTTAGATTTTAGATTGCAAGGATAGTAATCCTTATATATATATATATATATATATATATATATATATATACGTTTACTTTTTAATTGTCAGTTATTTGAATAATTATTAATTATATTTTTTTAAAAATAAATATAATAAGTGGAGTTTTCTTATAATTTTTATAAGTAACAAGACTCATAAGTGGGTAAATTTATTGTAATACGACTAAAAAACACTTCCTAGTTTCTTCTGTATAGAACTTTTTTTTTGGGTATGTTTTTGGTTAAGTCATTACTATTACAATGCACAAGAAGGATATAGTACACCAACCGAGTAAAAAAAAAATTCTTTCTATTTTTACAACTTGAAAATATGATATATTTCAGTCTTACTTTTTAAAAAAAATAGTAGGATTGAAACGACGCAAAAACAGGTGATATTAATCTAAGAGAGAAACTAAAACTTGCTACCATAAAAGAAAAAATAAAATGAATGAATTGCAAAGAATATAAAAGGCACATTGACAAGCAAATAGAGAGAGATTGTGTCGTTGGTTATAATTTATTTAAATCTGTAACATGTCTGATGGAATGAACTAATAGAAAGAAAGAAAAAATAGTTGTTACAAGTGGTGCTAGGCACAATGAACTGAAGACATTTTGATTCAAGTTACAAGGGCTGAGCACCAGGAATAAATAGAGCATCAACTCCAGGAAATGAATCCTCTCAATTACTATACATATATAATTCAATTATTTTTAATTCATGAATTTTCCCAATATTTGTTAGTAATTACTTATAAGTTAGTCAAATTAGCTTATAAGTTATAACTAGTTTGAGTGTTGTTATATATATTGTGATAAATTTATTCAAATTATAATTGTGAAACTTATTAATACGTGGAATCGTTGACAATTATAGGTAAACATCACTTATTAAACATCCTTATTGACTGAAATGGAAGGAAAATGTTAGCATAATCATTACATGAAGAAGGTTGATGTTAGTCATAAAGATCTCATTGGAAAGATTAAATATTTAATAGTATCGAATAATGTGTGTAAGTTGGTGTTGTTCAAGAATATCCTTTTCTAGGGTGCATTTATGTAATTTTGGATATGTAAGAATTTTATTTTTTTTTAAATATTATAAGTAGCCTTCAATTTCTATTTCACATCATAATGTCACCAACATTTAGTGATATATTAGACATCTCAAATTTTCTTTATCATCTTAATGGAATCATTTTTTAAAGTCTATCTCATAATGTAAAATAGTTTATATTTTATTTTTTTTTCAACACTCTTATTAACATGTGAAATATTAATAAATATTAACTAGACAAATTTGTGTATTGAGTGAATTAAAAAATTAATCATTTATAAATTATCTTAAATTTTAATTTATAAATTGTTTTAAAATAAGTCATTCCATGCTCTCAACTAAGGCTGTAAAATGAGAAACACAGTTCAGACTCGATTCGTACTCGCTCGACTAAAAGTTTGATTCAAGCTTGACTCGAAATATAAATGAGTTAAATATGAGCACATTTTAAAGTTCGATAAATTACTCGAACCTCTTTAAATTGTAATTTTTTATTAATACTCAGATCATATTCGTTCGAAAAGTTCAAACTGCTCGGGTTCGACTCGGAATCGTACTCGACTCGATAGCTAAATGAGCTTCAACCAAACTTTATTTTATACTCGATAAATTTTATGAACCAACTCTAAAATAATCAATTCAACTCGGCTCATTTACACCCTTATTCTCAACGTCTCCGCCTTATAACGACTTACGTCTTTTGCATGAGCCAGCTTTGACTCCCGATAGGCCTGGCAAAATATGGTTATGTGTTGGTTTTGGTTTTTAAAATATGGTTACGGTTCTATTTAAGAACTAAAATCATATTAACCATTTTTAATATGGGTTGTGTGGATTGGAACTATATGGTTATAGTTCAAAACCATATTAATCATTTTTAATATGGGTTGTGTGGATTGGAACTATATGGTTATGGTTCAAAACCATATTAACCATTTTAAGATGTTTTAACTTTTAAACAGAACTTTTGAAAAATAAAATTGTGTCCGTCACAATTAAATTAATTAAGTAATAATATGATATGAAAATTATTAATATAAATAATAAAATGCTAAAAAACTATACTAATAAAATTTTAAATTGAAATTGTGACACCCCCAAAATAGGTATACAACATCCATTCTGAGTTGTCAAACTACATTGTGACGCCCCCAAAATTAGGTATACATACACCCATCTTGGGTCGTCAGATACATAGTTACAGAATACAATTACAACTGATTAATAACATCTGTCGTGTACAATACGACAAAAACATAAACTGTGAGTTTGAATACTATATTATCTTCTAGAGAGTATTCATACTCAAAAAGGAGTCCTCATTACATTTTTATAACACACCATTACATAGATTAGTGAGGACTACTAACTAATACTATCATTCGAACCATCACTCCGTACCCCGACTTGTCCCAGCTACGTTCTCATTTCCTGAAGAGAACAGTGAAAGAAAAGGGTGAGCTCAACTAGCCCAGTAAGAAATATTATGACTAAGATAATGCAAAATAAATATCATTAGCCTTCAAACAATGTTAAACTGATAAAATATAATAGACATCAAGTTTAACTGTAGCGGAACAAGCAATCCATTAAAAGAGTCAAGTAGAAAATAAACTCTACTATCTTTTATGATTTAAAAATTTTTCAAACACTGTAATCGCTGAGACTCAGCTTAATAAAATAATCCACATCATCGAATCACCCCTGCACTACAGCCAAGGATATTCGTGTATTCATTAATGGTCATGATCATGCCAACAACTGTCCATCAATGCACTACGGCCAATGAGGACTTTTACCACATCATTTGTAACATTACGGTCATGATTATACCGAATAATCCCTGGTCATAATCATACCAAGTCCATCTATGCACTACAGGCCACAGATGACTTTCAACATTTTATAAACATGAGGATGATGACAATGATATAAGAATTCAATAAAACAAGTTCAAGAATTAATTTATCCAGGAATTAACAACGTCCAAATTGTCAACATGATACTGTATTGTGGAGTAAAATTCAAGAATGCTTAGAAGAATATTTTCTTGAAAAGATACTGGATGAAACGCAACTATCAAGGATATTACACAAATTTCATGGAGTATAGAAGTCAAAACTTAACCAACTGAGTATAATAAAGAATGGAATAACAAAAGAAATCACCATGCATGCGATAGACCGCACAGACAGGTTATTCCAACAGAATAATAAATAATGGAACCAGGTCCGGCGTAAACGCACAGACAGGATTATTCGACAGAATAATAAATAATAGGAACCAGGTCCGGTGTAAACACACACAGACAGATG